>RANY01000977.1:0-12303 GCA_009805235.1 Neurospora pannonica FGSC 7221
TTTCTTTTTCCTTCAAACTTTTGATTGAGGTTGCTGTTGAACGCACGCAGAATTATGGTATCAGCGTCAGAGGCATCGCAAGGCTGGATGGAGGTGGATGGATGGAGGTGGATGGATGGAGGTGGATGGATGCGTTCATCTGCAGAGACAGACACCTGGGCCTGCCGCCGTGCCGCGCGCGATATGTACTGTTCGTATAATACATGGTTGGGTTGGCGACACGCCTTTCTTGCAAATCATATTCCCATGTTGACATACAGGTAGGTGATGCTAAATTCACGATTGTGGCTGAAAATGTAGTCAAAAGAATGGTATTCATTATCCACATCATATAGGAATGTGTGGTTGTTGTACGTAGTAGGTATTTTCTAAGCATCGGTCGGTTGGTATCATAAATGCAATGGAGAAAAAAGGGGCCGTTTACCTCCAATTCCCAGTTTCCCTCCACCTTCCATGGTGTTGTTCCCTTGCAAACACATTTGCTTTTTCTTCGCTTTTGTTCCGTCCGCCCAACCATCCCTCTATCATATTGATTAACACCGCCCAACCGACGAGCCGAAATATCAGGAGCCCTGCCCCCTAGTTTACGGTTCTGGTTATGTTCATGCCTCGCTCCTTCTGTCCACACCCCCAAAGCTGCGAAGCAGCTTCCATTTTGTGTATACCGGGCTTCAGTAGATGAAGCCATCCCCGCCCCGCCCCGTCCGATCGCAACGCCCACCGCCCAGGATGCCGTTCCCGTTTTCTGATCCCCTTCCCAGCCTCCATCTTCCCACACCGATGGTTGTCCGTCCGTCCGCCCACGCCGGTAAGTATGCCACCCCCGCGACGTTGCCAGATCGATGGACAGGCCATGTTCCTCTCCTCTGCGCCAAATGCAGTATAGTGAATTAAACAGAGTACCTCCCAATTCCCAGAAAAGAAAAGAGTGAGTCATTCCCCCTCTACCCGTTATCAGCCAGCCAGTTGACACTCCATCATCAAGATGGTAGTGGTTTCATAGCTGACTGACTTCCCACTGTAGTCGCCAAAAATAGGTGAAAATGTAATGATGCATCGGAAAAGATAATAGTGAAGAGATGATGACGGTGAAAAAGGTGTTCGTTTCATTCGCACTCAAAAAGCAACACCCACGCTCTGCGGCCGGTGTCCATTCCTGTGCTCGGGAATCTTCAGCCCCGTGATCGTTACACATGTTCCGGTGTCTCCTTCTCCTTCAACTTCTCCTGCACCTTCACCCTTGATACCGCTGCCATTAACTGCTTCTTCCTCTCCTCCTTGAACTTGAAATTGAACTTCTTCTGTGATTCTTGGCGCAGCAAAGGCAGCAGAAACAGCAAAACTAGCCTCATCGGCACTCAACACCGGAGTTTGCTTAGGCGTCTGCCCGGGTGTCTGGCGCACTGGACTGCTGCCTAGCGACCAAGTGGTGGTGGGCACTTCTTCTTCTTCGGATCGCCATGAGGAGAGAGAGGAAGTGGATGCTGTGTCGCTGTGGTTGTTGTTATTATGGTTGTTGTCCTGCTGCTGCTGACCTTGTTGGTATTGGTCACTCTGCGACGGAGAGAAGCACTGATAATACCCCTCGTTTTCCTTGATCGGCCTCGGAACATTAGTGATCGAATCCTTGCTTATGCTGTCCTGTCGTTTGCTGTGGCTGTGGTATGTGGCAGTGGGACTGTTGTTGGAGTGGTCGGAAATAGTAGAGCCACCGCCCGGGAAGAGCCAGTTGGAGACGCGGGAGAAGGACTTCTTCTTTCGGAGGGGTGGGCGAAGAACGAGTGGGAGCGGAGGCGCGAGGGGGCGGTCGAATTCCGATGTGATAATTCTTTGCGGCGGGGCGGGCCTGGGGGAGGTTCGGGTGCGAGACTCGTTTGCGTTTGCTTTTACCGTCGAGGCGGGAGATGATTCCCGGTGTCCATTCGCTGCGTGATCGAATCCATGTTGTCCGTACCAGTGGTGGGCGAAGTTGATCATGGGTGGGTGGGAGTTGAACGCTGCCGCCGCCAAAGCAAGTGTGGTTCCGTCCGGTGTGGCACTTCCACCATTCATATCTGAGAACGTTCCGGGGCCCTGTGGCTGGCTGCTCGAGGGCGCGGTTTTCGGCCTACGCTCGTCGTAGCTGACACGTTCGGCGAAGGAGGGTGCAGCAGCTGGAATAGCGGGAACATCGAACACGGGCATTGACTCACTCGCTGTATAGTCTGTTAGCAAACCAAGCAGATATTGGAGCAACATTATATCATACCACTGTAACCGGCAGGAGTGCCGGGCCTGCTGCCTTTATATACACTTTGCCGCTCAACAAGATCATCGATTTCAGCCTGCAACTTTTCCTTTTCGAGCATCGCACTTGCTATCCTTTCCAACATTATCTCGGTGCTGGGTGCGGTGTAAGCTCGGGCTCTGGACTTTGGCGGAATTCTTGGTGGGAACTGGCTATTAGGCGACGATTGTTGGACCTGTCCAACTGCACGACGTGGAAGATGAAACGAGGTGGGATAATCCACATCATTGGGACCCATGGTTGCACTGCTAATGTCCCACTGCGTGATGTTGCTGTTCTCGGCAATATGTGCTGGCGGTGGAGGGGTGATACGGCTTGTGGTCTCATTCTCGTCGGCGACAAAGTGAGGTAGTAATGGCGAGGCTCGAATGCTCAGCTCGAGGGGGTGAAACGATGGCGACCTTGACCTTTTCGGTTGCTGCTGCTGTTCCTGTTGTTGTAGCTGTGGCTGTGGCTGTGGTAGGAGGCATTGTTGTGAAAGGTGGTCACTAGGACTAGGGTACTGAAAAGACTCGGAATGTACATGGCGAAAGTTCGTGGGGGCTGATATTTGCGGTCGTTGTCGTGGGCGAGATGATGATCTCGACAACCACCTTGCCCTAGATCTAGAGACGGAACCGCCACGCGAGGACCTAGCCCCTTTGATAGACCTTGACCTTCCCATCTGACGCTCAAGTGTCTGTTCGAATGACCTTTCATTTGAGAATACTGGTTCGGCATACGGAGGCGGAACGAATGTAGGCTGCTGATCCCTCGAGATGACGATGGGTTTCTCAGAGTCTAAGGCAAAGGTCAGTAAAGTTTGATATATGGTTTTGATATATGGACATACCTGAGCTGGACTTATCCCCCCGTCCAAAACATGAGTTCATGGAACGCATCCATGAGGCGCAGGTGTCTGAAAGCATGCTGCCCAGCGTGCTCATTGCTACTATCTAGTAGCGTGGGTGAAGATTATGATAATGAAGGATGGCGGTTAAAAGCGTTCAGAATAAAAGAGTAGGACGATGTCGAGAGGGAGTTTAAGCCATCGAAGCATCAAAAAGGGTAAGTGAAGAGACCGACGACCAGCGACCAGGGACCCGAGAAACGAGAACAAAGGAAAGAAAACAACAAGCTAGGGCAGCAGCATAACGGTGCAGAAGGGGTACAAAGGGAACAGTGAGAGAGCTCCAGCGCGAACGGCGGAGTATCTCATCTTTATCACAGAATTGAGTGGAAGTGAGCGTGTGGCATACAGCAACCGCATATGTATGTACAAGTACTCTTTTTGCACCAGCGCACGCAGTGGCCCGGGGAACATGGCATATGGACCACGGTACCCACTCATCATCCACCCATCCATCCCGTACCATACTAATGCTCCATGATGCACTGCGGTGGTCGAGGTGCCTTTGCTGGCATTGCCAGTTGCACTCACCTTGTCACTACCCACACACCCAGACATCCTTGGAGGAGCTGGCTCGTGGCTAGCAGCCGGAATACTTCCACTTGGCTGAGATGAGGAAAATTACAGCGTGCCATCTTCAGTTGATGGCTTGAGAGTAGGGGAGGCGCTGACGGTTCAGTTGCAGCAAAGACTCGATGTGATAGGCTGTTGGGTGTTCTCTCCCAACCAGTTGGCGCTTACAGAACTGGGGTCGTGATGATGTAGCGGATGGCGGCGCTACTTCAGGCTACACACCATGAGGGCTCGTCCACCAGTGGCGTGCCTCCAAAGCTGCCGCACCCAAAAACAGTGTCTCGGATGTTTCTTGGATACTGAGCATCCCATTCACCACTTGTGACGGCATTGCCACAGAATTTCCCGAGAGGTAACTACGTATTCCACTTGGTCGTGTGCAGCAAGACTGAGGGTTGGAGGGAGAACAACGACTTGGCGTTTGGTGGGATGGGGACATCATGTTAGATCCGGCCCATTGTTTAAGAATCTGACACTGACACATCGTCTTGTTGAACAAACAGGACCCAAAACAAGCAGCAGAAGAAAGCCAGAGGAAGAGACGAAACTACTTGTTGGTGAAACATATTTCAAAAAAGGGAATGTTTTCTCAGGAGAAGTCGACAACCACTGGAAAAGGTACCAACAGGGTTACAACAAGGCGAAACAGCCCCACCGCCGGCTAACTTGCAGTGATCTCCAAAGAGACGCGGTGGACTGGGGTCCTTCTGAGGCTCCCGCGATCTTGGTGGATTTGCTAGGATCCGATCTCTGGGTGCAGCTCTGGCCCTCTGCCATGCCTGTTGTCGTGATAAACAGCTGTGAGCTCCGTCTCGAGTCGTGTGCGTATACGAACCCATGGATGCCGTCGGTCCTCTCGAACCGGTGACGGCGCTAGAATGGCCGTGTTTCAAAAAAGGGCAGTCCCCAGACCCTTGGGCGTCCATTGTGTGTCCGTCTTGTCGACACCAAAATGATAGGAGCAGAGGTGCTCGTCCAGATGCAAGGGACTGGTGGCACCACACGGGTAGGGCGTTTCTCCATCAGCGAATGCAAATGATGGATTGGCTTATTTCACCGGAGAGGCAACCCACGAGGTTGAGTGAATTTTCCGTCTGTTCCCTTCTTTGCTTCCTTCTCTCGGTATGTAGCCATCCAGTGTTGTTATCGTCGTACTTCCATGTCGTCAACATGTGTGCATGTGCCTTTTTTCTTTCTTCGTGTGTGCTGCGGAAACGGCGGGGCCGAGGGGCGAACAAACCGTCCAAGCCTCCAAGCCTCCAGCTATCCAAGCCTCCAACGTCAATTCTCACCTCGGTTTGGAGTGGGGAGCATGGAGAATGGCCAATGTTGATATGATGATTTTTGACGGTACGAGTATGGGATCGGTTGTTGGGTTAAGCGCCGAGATGCGCGGATTGCGAAGCACAGACGGGTAATGTCGCTGCTGTGCAAAGACACAAATATGCGGTGCGAAGATGCGCTGGAAGAAACCGTGACCTCGGAGAGGATATGGTGCAGCAGACGACTTGGAAGCGAAAAGAAAGGCAACTCGAACCAAGCAAGACCAGCAGATTGCGATGCCCATGAGACAAGAATGATACAGGCTTCCCGACGCCGACATTAGCGGAATTGTTCCTCGAAGAGAGATCATTGGTCCTCGTTGAAGCGCGTCAGTTTAATGAGATGTGTGATGGAACTTCGAGAAGGGCGTGTCATGAATCCGAGTTTAATTGAAAATGATGGATTACTTACCGTCCAAGCCACCTTATGAGGTTCCAAGTTGTGGCTGGTACATCACCACCTTTTAGTTTTCCGTGAGGCTCAATCTTGCTCAGGGTTATAGCCGGCAGTCCTGCTGATTGAGTGCTGCAGGAGTAGACAAAGACCCGAGCCAGGGTTAAACGTGGGATATGCTTTGTACAGTCTTGGCCCAGATGTCATTGGGCCATGGCCACGGATCTTAAAGCAAGGGCCACGGGCCTAGCGCTCACAGCTGCCGCAATAGGCCTGGCGGTCGGGACGTGTAAAGTACAGATCGCAGCTTTGAATGGAGGTTTAGTTCCGTCATCCTTTTAGTGCAACGGCATCTTTCTATCAACCACCACACTCCAAAAATCGCTGCAGCAAGGACGGGAATTGCTGAACCTCGACCCTCCCGGAACACCACAATTGTCGCCTCCTTCCGCCACGACATCGCAATCGTCGCAAGAGAGACAGATAGAGCTCGTCCACCATGGAACAGGGTCCTCCTCAACCGGGCCCAGGCCAAATGCCCATGCCGCCTCCTGGCCAGATGCCCTCGCCCGAGCAAATCCAGGCGATCCAGAGACAGCTTGCCATTGATGCCGAGAAGGCTGGCATGACCGTTCCCGAGTTTGTTGAGCAGCTCAAGAGACAGCATCAGCAGATGATGATGAGACAAATGCAGATGCAACAACAGATGCAACAACAGCAACAACAACAAGGAGGAGCACCACCTCAGGAAGATGGCCACCAGCACCAACACCAGCACCAGCATCAGCAAGGCCCTCCAGCCGGCCAAGCTCGGCCCATTGTTCCCGGCCCTCCTAAGCCCGAAGCTATCGCTCTCGCCAAGTTCCTCCGCAGCCAGGAGCTCAAGCCCCGTACCGTCATCCTTAATGGCGAACGCAAGGACATGTTTAGAGGTGAGCATATGCGACATCATTAAGACCCCCGAGTATCCAAATTGCTAACCTGACACCTTTCCCAGTCAAACGTGCCCTCCGTGCTCTCCAGTCCCCTGCCTACGAGAAGGCTCGCAAGAAGAACCCCGCCCTCCCCGAGATCACCGACCGCGCGTCCCTCGAGAACACGTTCAAGCTGCTGCCCATGTCGATGCTTGCTCTGCGCGTCACCAAGATCGACCCGCACGAGGGCCACGACCACCCGCCCACCAAGAAGCCGCACGGCGGCGGCAAGCGCGTCAAGGGTCTGTGGACGGTGCGGATCGAGCCGCAACAGGACGCCGGGGACGACRTGTACTACGTGTGGCTGTGGGAGGGCAGCCAGGTCATGCGCAAGGTCTACGCGGCGCTCGCACTGCTCGTCATCTTCGCCGTGGTGCTGTACCCTCTGTGGCCCCTCAAGATGCGCCAGGGAGTCTACTACCTCAGCTGGGGTTTCCTGATGTTCTTGGGTCTGTTCTTCGCCATGGCTATCTTCCGGGTTATTCTGTTCTGCATCACGTACTTTGTGCTATCGCCAGGTTTCTGGCTGTTCCCGAACTTGTGGGAGGACGTCAGTGTTGTGGAGAGCTTTAAGCCTGTCTGGGCTTGGCATGATGTGAGTTTTTCTCCCTGTTGCTGATCCCCCCTTAAAGAGTGCTTACTGACAATTGTGAACAACAAAAACAGCCCAACCCCAAGAAAAAGAAGAAGAGCAAGTCCAAGACCCCTGCTGGAAGTGCCAAGGCCAATGCTACGTTTGCCGCTACTACCGGCCAACCTGCTCCGGCTACTGCTGTGACCACCGCTACCGACACTCAAGTCGCTACTGCTACGCCTACAGCGGCAGCACAGCGAAACTACGTTGCCCCGAAGGTGGAAGAGCTTGCGGACGATGAGTAGGGATTGTGACTTGGTTTGGAAGCTGTTGTGGAATTTCTCAAAGGAGGGAAGGAGGTCTCTCGTCTCAAACTCGTGACACTCGGCGTGCTACGGGAGCAAAACGTGAATGCCTTGGCCGATGGTCAGTGAAGAGCTCAACCCCTGGCGGAGGTCTCCTAACCCTTGGTGAATGCGGCAGCGTGATGGGGCGAGGGGAGAACCCCGTCTAAGCGAATTTGTCGGGATGTTCTTTGATCGGCGTTGTTTTAGTATCAATATTATTTCTTGGGGTAAAAGCCAGTAGAGAGCAGCTTCACCGAAGACAAGAAAAAATGATAGCTGGTTTCAAACAATCCTCTGAGTGATTCGACAATGAAATGCCTCCGCAGCGGCGAACCACGTCGAAGCCCAAACAGATACACCATAAATTACTTTGTTCATTGTTGAGATTGTAAGCTTCTACATTAGAACTAATATCCATTAACCTCCATAACTATATCGTACCCCATGCGCTCTTGTAACATGTCTACAAGAAGTTCTATCTCCAACTTCAGGCGCCTTTGCTCCACTCCCTCCCGAAAACTCCTTCAATGTCTAGATCCACGCTTATTCTGAACTCCATGAGTGTATCCATCCACACACGGTTCTCCCCCAATCGCCAATACCTTAATATCCTTCCCAATCCATACCGGATGGCCATACCAAAATCCCACAACGCCGCTATATATATACATCCAGAGGGGTAAGATTATAGACAAATGAAACCCAAAACGCCCGTCTAAGCCAAGTCCAAACCAAGAAAAAAGCCATCATCACCATCACCCCCTCAGCCTAACTCATCTGACCTAGTTCTCACCCGGCGTAGGCGGCAGCAACCCCTCCGCCCTCATCCTCCTCCCCCACTCCTTCGTCTCCTCCATTTCTTTTCTTACAACCTCATTAAACTCCTCCGGATTATCAATATACAAATGATGTCCCGCCCTCCTAATAACCACCACTTTCGCACTTCCATTCTCCCTCTTCCTCTCCTCTTCCGTTCGGGTCTGGTCAGTCAAAGCCTGCTCCACCCTCTTTCTGATTTTCTCCTCGGCCGCATACCCGCCCGCGACATCCATCCAGTCGTTTTCGCCGTAGAGGAAGACTATGGGGAACCCTGCTTCACGGACTGCTGGCGCTGCAGATGAAGGAGAAGAGGTAGAAGAAGATTGGCTGATTATTTGACGGCCGACATCTTGGATGCGGTTGATTACAGGGGACCGAGCGAACGCGCCGGGAGCGAGGAGGTAGGGGAGGACGTATTCCCCTGAACCCTTTTGGCGGAAGAGCGAGTAGGAGTAGGTGTGTAGAGCTTCTTTTTCGTCGGGAGGGAGGTGGTTGAAGCGGCGAGAGGTCCAGCCGGAGACGAAGCGGGGACCCAGAGGACCGGTCATGCGCACGATGGAGAAGGGCGAGACGTTGGCGTCCCAGAGCCAGGAGACCCAGCCTGGGATTGGACGGCGGGGTGGGGCTGTGTCTTTTTTGGTGCCGTTGCCGTTGCCGTTGCCATTTTTGGCTGAGGCGACGGCTTTCTTATCCTTGGGATCAGCCTGGATGAAAGCCGTATTGGCGCCGCCCTCGGGCGTTTCGCGGTTGACGATGCTCTCCTGATCCTGGGTAAACTCGTTGCCGTACGCGGACTCCTCCGGCTCCGGCATCGCGGCGTTGACGGCCCAGGGATCCTCGGGAATACCCGCCGGCGAAGCGAGGATCAGCTTGTTGAGGCGGCCGGGGTACTTGAGCGCGTACGAGACGGCCAGGTAGCCACCCAAAGAATGGCCCATGAGCGTAAACCGCTCAATCTTGCGGGCCCGTCGCCACTCCTCCAACGCATCAATAAACCACGCCTCGGCCTCGTGGATCTTTCCCTGTTGGTCCTTGGCGTGGATCTTGAACGGTGGGCGCGCCGAGTTGCCCATGCCGAGCATGTCGAGCGAGTAGAGCTTCCAGCCGGGTACGCGGCTGAGCGGCTCGTAGTTCTTGTAGAAGAAGCCGAGGCCGGCGCCGTAGCCGTGTAGCATGACGAGAGTGTCGTCGGCTTGCTCGCCGACTCGCTCGATCGAGAATTCGTTCAGGGCTCGGTCCTTGCCGGAGAGGGGGACCATGGTTTGTCGCCATACGCGGTGGCCGAATGGGTCGGCGTTGGCGAGGTCAGAGAGTTGAGAGGCTGTCGAGGCGTTGTCGGCGGTGGCTTCGCGGAGGTAGGGGATGAAGGAGAGGACGTTGCGCTCTGCTTGGCGGGCGGTTACGCTGGACCACTGTAGCAAGTTGTCGTGTTAGAGAGGAACGGTTCTTATAGAAGTTGTAAAACTAAGTGGAACAGAGGATAACATACCCATTGCTGTGCGGCTTCCTTGTAACCGAGAGGAAAGAAGGCAGAGCCGGCGCCGCGAGACTTTGAATCCTTCTCGGCCTTTGTCTGCGTTGCCCGCGACGAGGGAGGAGGAAGGGTGGTGTCGGAAGCCGACATGGTCGAGGAAGCGGTGGTTGTGGTGCTGGCTGGTCTTTGTTGACGTCGATATTGGCGATAGCCAGATTGTGTGTAAGTCGGGTCAGGAGAGGACGTCGATGTGGTCGAGTTGAAGCGCCCAACGGCGGAGGCGAGCTTCAATCTTTTAGGAAGTGAGATAGTTGTAGGATATGTCTTGAGCATCCTCAAGGCAGCAGGGAGGTTTGCGCGTCGGACGGATGCCCCCTTATTAGTTGGAAGGATGCTGACACATTTATTATTGTATGTTCAAGCCAACGATGGCAGAGTGACTTTGAATTTGTAAGTTTCGAGCGAATGCGTCCGAGTCCCCTCGCCTAGCCTATCGCATTACATGGACCATCGGGGAATCGGCATGATCAAGCATGGCCTAGCCGGTTTAGATAGTGTTTTTGATGGGGATGTCATACTGAACACTAACATATGGATCTCGCTGGCACCAATTACAGATCTGGACGAACAGACCGCTCACTTGGCCACTCACCTGACCAGCTCATATGAGGTTTTGTTGAAGAAGCTGTGGCCAGTTGCAAAGTTCCCGCCTCCCAACGAAGGCTGAAACGATCCGGAGGTTTCGTCAGCTTCCCAATTCGTTGGGATCGCGGCCGGGGACGGGAATTGGCGACCATTTGTCCGCAGTTTTGATTCTTCCAATGAATCATCCATTGTCATTGTTCGTGTTCCCATTTCCCTTCCCAAAAGCCCAGGGGCAGTGCGGTCGATGCGGTCGAGTGCCCGCAATTGCCCGCATTTTCCCTCGGATTTAGCGCGTCCCCAGGGCCCGACACCCCGATCAACCTCCACAGCTGGAGGCCAGCCCACATTGTCTCGATTCAGTGAATCTGAGCAGGGCATCCCCTTCCCCAGATCTGAGGCGATGACGTCTCAACAACTTTTCTGGCTCCGGAACTGGTGATTCGATAAAATTGTAGCTGCGGCCTATCATCTCAAAAGTTTGTTGACACCTGTCCAGAGTGTTGCTTTCAGTTGGCCAGCTCTGACTGATTCTTTTTTCACTTGTTCTCAGCTTCCGTTGCGGAGAAGACAGGTTGCCTTCCGATTTGAAAAGGGGTGCTCTTCAGAAGCTGCATTGCTTGCATGTGAGAATGTGAAGTTCCGAGCCAAAAAGCCCAACCCAACAACAGACAATTCCCCACTTCTCTCGAGGTACCTAAGGAGTACTTTGGAATTGGCGCCATGCTCTGTCGAAAAGCTGTATCTAGCAAGTACCCTGATCACCTGCAGCAATGACATAACGGCGCAGAAACTAGAATCCCTTTTTTTCTGGTTTCTCTGGATCCCTTCTCCCCAACATCCAGATACTCCGCGGTTCGGCTTCCGAGGACGGGAACCATTCCAATACGAACAAAATAAAGAATTACAACTCATAAAGCCCCCCTTTTAACATCCATATCAGACTATAAGTGGTGCGTGCATGATCTGAGGCGGTCAAAGACAATTACCCTTGGACTTTTGAAAACAGGTGACGCAGTGTCCGGTCCCTTCCAAAACACGCCTAGAAAGAAGGAAAGGATTCCCAAGGTAGCGGTCAACTACCTAGTCAGGGCCTGTCCGTTCTAGCTTCTTCTCAACAGATTCCAGACGGTCCATTTTATCCCATTCTCGACAGGCATCACAGCTTTTCCATTCAGACCAAACAAACATCACACAAGAGTCGCACAAGGCTGACACCCAACGAGTCCGCGCATTGCTACCTCTACGCATCCGTGACAGTGACAGGGGCTTCCCGCGGACACCCGAACGCGCATTGCGCAAACCCCTTCCCGCTTTGGACTCTACATCGAACAAGTCCGACCACCGACCACCCGCTTTGGGCAGACATGCTGCCGTGACACTTGGAATTAGACGACTGCCGATAATAATACCCTAATCCTCCGATTCCGCGGCCGGGCCGACGACCAACCCTTCCCTCGGACACCGAGTACCTACTGCGCGCATCCCTCGCGCTCCCCCGACCGACGAGTTCCGGGACACATACAAAAGCAGGGAACACACGGTCACAACCATGGCGGACGCACTCGACTCCATCGTCAAGGGTGCGCCGATGCCCCAAGACCTTCCTCACCTCAACAACCTCAACAGGGCCATCAGCGGCACCACCCCGATCGCCTCCTCGTCGAATGCACCCTCGACACCCACCAAGGGCAGCCACAATGGCGCCGCCAGCAGCGACCCGCTCAGCCACACGCCCTCGTCGCCGTCCATGATCTACCTGAATCTGCTCATCCTCGAAGCCTCGCTGCGGGCGCAATACCTGGAGCTGCGCGCCCGCCGCCGTCACCACACTTTTTTTCTCGCCCTCCTGGGCTTGTGGACGGCCGGGTTCGGGTACGCCCTTTTCTTAGCCCCGCGCGAGGACGGCAGCGGCGTCGGCGGCAGCGTGTACTGGGTCGTCGAGACGGGCGAGAAGGTCTGTTTCTTGGGCGGCATCATGACGGGCGTGCTCGTCTGGGCCACGGGC
>RANY01000978.1:0-12272 GCA_009805235.1 Neurospora pannonica FGSC 7221
ACCCCCTCGCAGTCGTCGACGCCCGACGTCAAGTCCCCCGCGACCCGTCCCCTCTACAGCAGCAAGCTCGGCGACCAGCGAGCGAGGACGTCAGACGCAGTGCCGGCCACTTCGACCAGCCAGCAGAACAGGTGAGACACCATTCTGTACCCTTCCTGCCCCTTCAAACACACGTCTTTGCCCTTCCGCCTTGCCCGTCTTGACCCAAGCCTTACGGCAGCCGCACACCGATGCAACAACAAAGCCACACCTTAACCCGACCCCCCGTCATCACGCCTGCCCATCCTCCCATCCTGTCAGACCCCTTAGACCTTGGATCCACCTCCAGATCGACTTCCATTGTAGTCGCGGAATCATCTTTCTTCGCATCCCTTCCTCCCATTGCCATGCTCTTGCCCGCTTGACGGACACCCTTCGGCGCCGTAACTCTAGACTGACATCCGCACAGACAGTCTGCCCCTCCTGTCCAGCAAAAGGCCTGGACTTCGGCCAAGAACCCCATCACCGGCCAGTCCGCCAGACCGCAGAACAACTTGAGTTCACAGGACAAGAAATCCGTGACCAGCTCCCTTCGCGAGGTTCGTTATTGCGCTTGTTTGCTTGTTGTTTTTGTTCCCCTTTTTCGAGATCCATGACATCCATGACATAGCTCCTTGGCGGACCCTACTACTCCCCTAGCCCAAGCTGCTCCACCATGGCCGCCGTCCACGACAGCGAATGTCACTTGCGCCATCCGCCTCTTGCTACATGGACTGCCCGCCCGTCTTCTATTGGTCGCCTTTGTACACAGTCTGACGCTTACTCAAACCATCTCCAGGGCCAACGAGTACGCATTACCCTCGCTAACGGTTCCGAGTTCGAGGGTACTTATGCCAACACCCAAGACCCCAACAGCTGCCGCCTGACTACGGTAACGCAGAAGAAGCTGCCCAACTCGGCCGAAATGAACGGAGCTTCTAGAAAGGAGCAAGGAACTATGACGTTCCAGAAGAAGGAGATCATTGACGCGCGTCCTCTCCTGATCAACAACCTTGGCAAATCAGACGGCAAGCCTACCAACGGTATGGACAAACCGGTTGCGTTATCCCGCTTGTTTGTTCGTTCTAACATAGCTATCTCATAGGCAACCGCTCGTCCTTCCGTACTGATGCCGCCATCTCCAACTCTCGCTTCGGAAATGAGCGGACTCTGCACCGCTGGGTGCCCGATTCTACCGATGGGCTTGAGGATAGCTTGGAGAAGGCCAGCACTTCTGGTACCTGGGATCAGTTCGCTGCGAATGAGCGACTCTTCGGTCTCAAGACCGACTATGATGAGAACATCTATACCACGACGATCGACAAGAGCCACCCTCAGTACAAGGAGCGGATGGCCGCTGCGGAACGCAAGGCCCGTGAGATTGAGCGAAGCGCCCCGGTTACCGCACACGTTGCCGAGGAGCGTGTCATGGACTTCCAGGGCGGAGATGATCGTGACGAGGAAGACAAGTAAGTCACAGGTGTCAAGAGAATCGGGCATTAGGGCCGGCTAACGAATGAAACAGGTACAGCGGTGTTCGGAGACAAGACTTCCCTCCCCTGTCTGGCGGCCGAGAGAACAAGTACACGCCTCCTGCTCGGCGTGCTCCGGCTGCGCACTCCACCGTCAAGGGGGCTCCTGTAGACCCGGCTATCATCTCGTCTCAGTTGAAGGCACCCCCGCAGAAGCAACCTGCGCAGACTGTGGCTGATGTCAAGAGCTCCGTCCAACCGACGAAGCCATCGCCCGCACCTACCAGCACCACCGCGGACTCAAAGGTCGAGTCTAAGCCGGATGTGAAGACAGCTGAAGTCAAGCCTGTTGACGCAAAGGCTACCGACAAGAGCGCGGCTCCGGCTCAGGCCGCGGTTAGTACTACAGCGACTGCACAGACCCTTAGCAGCAAGCAGCAGGGAATTGAGCAAAGACTTCTAACTTCGTTCAAGGAATTCGCAAACATTCAACGCGGCAGTGCCTTGTCTGCCCAGAGGGCCAAGAACAAGGCAGACAAGGAGGTCAGGTTGAATGACCTCAGAAAGTTCTATCACGAGTTCAAGCTCTCAACCCCGGTGCCATCTGACCTTATTTCTATCATTGCCAAGGACCCAGCAAAGCAGAAGGAGATCCAGGAGAAGGCGTTGAAGAACGCCCAGGAAATGGCCAGGATCAAGGCTGAGCAGGCTGCTCTCAAGGCGAAGGAGGCCAATTCCGCCAAGGAGGGTGCAAGCAAGACCACTACGGAGCAAACCAGCTCGGCAACTACTACCACGGCCGATACCCGTACCGCGTCGCGCCCGACTGCCCCTCAGCACTCTAGTTCAGCTGGCGGCGTTCCGAGCCGTCACCAGGGACAGCGCAACTCTTACCAGCATCCCCAGGCGGCTTATCACCAGCCATACACGCGCGGAAACCGCCCGCCTCCCCATATGTCCCAGAGCCAGCAGACGGGCAACCTGTCTCAGCGCCTCCGAAATGTTGAGCAGCACAAGATGCAGCATCCCCATATGGGCCAGCATCCTCAGGTTCCTGATATGCGTCTCGCCCCCACCGGCCCTGCTAACAATGGAGACCCTTCCTTTGCTCGTCGCACCAGCGGTGTCCCACCGCCCACTAAGCAGTTCAACCCTCTGATCCACGAGTTCAGACCTGGCGCCACCCCCTTCGCCCCTGCCTTTAGCCCTGCTGGACCGAGCCAAGCGTCGAGCCCCCGCGCGTCGGTCAACAACGTTGTCGTCGAGCCTGCGGGCGCTTCGGCTCTTCCTCCTGGAAAGCTGATCAGGCGTAAGACCAAGGATGTGGACCCCAAGAAGTGCAATATCTTGGCCTTCTTGGAGAAGGAAGAGAAGCCATCCATGCATTCTCATGCTGTGAGATGGGAGGAGAACGGTGCCCTCCGTCCGGCCTACGAGACCCCGCCGACTTGGCGCCAGGCAGATCCTCAGAACGAAAAGGCTGATTCTACCATGAACATGACCTACACGGAGTACATGGAGAGATACCCGGTTCCGAGCACCGTCAACGCCACGCCCAACCCGCCCCATGCGCTTCCCCAGTTTCACCATCAGCACCAGCTGCCTATCCACATGCAGCACGGCGCGCAGAATCTTGCCCCGAGGCAGTCGCCTCACATGCCTCCTATGCCGATGCAGCCTGGCCAGCATGGACATGCCCCTCATGTCCCTTTCACAGCTCCTGACGACCACAGGATGATGCATTCAAACTCCCAACAGTCGTTTGCATCGCCTAGAATGGGACATGCGGCCATGGTCTATCCCCAAGGCACTCCTGGTCAGTTCCAGTACAGCCAGCCGATGATGCAGCCCTACATGCCTGGCGGTGCGCCTCAGATGGGACCATTCCGCAGCTTCTCGAACAACCCCCAGTTCATGCCCCAGCAGCAACACCACATGGGGGGTCCCGTTATGATGCAACCGCAGTTCATCCCGGGACCAAATGGCGCCTTGATGGCAGCTGGTCCTCAGGTCCAGATGTATCCTGGACATCCACAGTTCATCCCCGCTGGTGGTGTACCCCCTCAGCCCATGAACGGGACGAACGGATATCCTAGCCCGGGCCGCCCAGCGGCACCCATGATGGTGCACCAGGGCTCGCAGCAAGGACAGCCGGGTGTTTATGGAATGAGCCCTGCTGTTCAGTACCAGCAGCCTGCTTTTGTGGCCCAGCAACAGCCTCAGGGCAAGTTCCCTAACCAGCGGGCTCAATGAGGGCGCGCTGGCCGCCAGCATGTCACGTCAACTGGGTGACTGCAGTGGGATTGCTGATGGCCACTGCCTTGTCGGATTATGAACTGCTCCTTCGGGCCTGGCAGGAATGGGGGTGTTATGTCGGGCTTGATAGAGGATGAAGTCGCCAAGCCAGCCATTCAAGTCGAGCCAGGTTGGTCGGTCAACCTTCTGTGAGCAAGCAGAACGATACAAGGTGATGTATAGCGTCGCCTTGTCGAACAGTGGCTCGAGCGATGCAACTAAGCAGGGTGGGTGGCAGGCGTGAGAAGAGATTAACAACCAAACAACCAGAAAGGCAATACACGACAACTACCACCACAATTAGCCTTTGCTTGCCTTTCATTAAAGCTACTGGAAGAAGCTCACCCGAGAGCTCACCATCAATAATCTCTTTAAAAGCCATTTATATAGTCCTTCCTTCACTTGAAAGTGTGCTTTACCCATCGACCTTCGGCCACGCCATCTTACCACACCACACACACTACTATGAATTACTGTTGGACTTGGTCCTCTAACTCCTTGCCAAGCTATATGTCCTTGAGCTTGGGAGTGTAGCGGAGTCAACTTCACACTACAATTGGCTATCCACATCTATTCAGTAAAGCAACTTTCAGGTGGCGGAAGGAGTAACCAGGGGAAGAGATGGACGTGTCGTCACGAGAGACGAAGAACAACGAGAACCGAAACGTCAGCAAACGGCTGACTCTGACCCTCGCTGCTGATAAATCCCATCGGTACCGGGGTAATACGTTATGAACGGAGAGGGATATGGGTGCGGGTTGTCTGCTGCTTTAGGGGCAAGTGGGCAGGTAGGCTGACATCGATGAAGTGTTGAAGGAGAATTGCAGAGCAGGGATATTTATGTTATCGGAGATGCGAGAGTGATGATGACTCGCAGAGGAAGATGAGGAAGATACGTCTGGTATCAAAATGCTGCCAGGCATACAACACAGCATGGCGTTGCATATGGCTAGCAAGCATATACTCACGCTATGAGTGGAAAGGAAGGGGGGTGGTGAAAGAGAGAAAGGGAAGAAGGGGGGTTAGTGCTACATAGCTAGCATAGCATCAATGAAGCGAGTAAGGTTATGTTGATGGGACTATAAGTGAATGAAAGTGAGATGTCCATTGCCCAACTAATCTATGGCAGTGATGCCTACATGGTTGGTAAACATAGCACGGCAGTCGGACCACGCAAGACAGTACATCCAGCTTGACTTTCACTGCTTATCGCCGTTATTTGCCCTTCACGGGTCCGGACGTACGCACTCAAGCGGGCAATCTACGTTGACGTTGACAGCTGCTGGTTTCCGTCCGCTTGGGACAAACATGAGGAGAGGGGAGATGATTTGTGCTACAGGTATGTCGCATCTTCGATGCGCGGGGTTGACGAAGCTACGGAAGATGATGGAAATGCTTGGTCTCTCATCAGGCAAATATCAACTTCTTGGCCGAAGCGGGTGATTCGAAATGCTCGAGAGTCGAGTTTTTGGAAAAGGAGTGACGGAGTAGGAAGTCATGGATGTTTGCTCGAGTGACTCAGGAGGCGGCTCGTGGTAGTGATGTTGTTGACTGTTGACGAGTTATGCTGCTTGCATAGTAAGTTGTGATTGCTTTTAGCTACCCTATTCTCCCTATATATAGGTAGGTAAGAAACAAGCGCGTGCCGGTTTTGCTACTGGCTGCTCACATACAATACCCCTTTTGCTATTTTGTGCTTGCTTTGGTTGGTGATTGTTTGTTTTTTGTTTTAGGCTTTGTGCTCTTCTCTTCGTTGCTTTTTCTCTCCCTCACTTGCTCCCAAAAAAAAAAAAAAAAAAAAAAAAAAAAAAACACCTCGGATTGTGAGTTATGAGTTGTGACCTCACCACTGTAGGTTAAGTTTCTCACTGGTTTAACGGCGAGGTATGTTTGCTCGCCTGAGGCTCAAGCTTGTCAATGGCATTGTTTCCATGGCTTCGACGACGTCCTCTGCCCCTTTCCCCACCTTTACCGAGCCTCCCCCGTCTTTGCTCTCGATGCATCCCCTCGGACCCCACGCTTTGTGATCCCGATGCGATTCGATGTGACTGCCTCTCATATGCAGTTTGAGGTTTAAGGCGTTAAGAGAGGAGTGCATGATCTGAAACGGGGAGTATCTTTTTGTAGTTGAGGTATGAGGAGGCATGATTCGAGGTTTGTTGTGAAGCTCGTGCCAATTCTCGAGTAAGTATAGCCATGTATCAGGTTAGAGGATGCTGGGAACAAATCCACTGTCTACATAGGAAAGTGGGAGTGAGGTGAATGAAGGGATTACTTGCACGGTCTGAGTGGACGAAGATCATGAGGAGACATATCAGTTATCTTCTTCGGAGAATGATTTGCGGCCACTTAGCTGTTGAAGAGTGAAGTCTACCTGTGAGCGGCGGAGTTGGGGAATGTAGGAGATCATGATAACAAGCAGAAAGATCAGTTTTCCTCGACGAGAACTTTGACATCTCATGATGCCAACTGCATATGCCAAAACCTCCGTATCAATTCATGTGCCGTAGCTTCGACGGGAAAGAGCTTTACGCCTCACCCTCTTCAACCTCGACGATGCTTCAAGCTCACCAGAGCTGAACTGACCGTATCCCCAACCAATAAGCCCCCAATAACTCGACACGCGACCCCGAAACACAAAGATCCCATAATCATACAGATTCTCAAGTCTCAAGAACAAGTGGGTAACGGCGTGTCTGCCTCGCCAACGAATAATCTGAAGGTGGCACAAAACGGGCGGGAATCCCAATGCCACACCATCGGGCGCAGAGGACTTCTAGGCATTTCGTACTCGAGGGTCTAGACGCCCGTGACACATTAGTAGTGACATGAGACTTGATACTTGAGAGAGGAAGAGGAAGAAAGAAGCCTTTCCCATCGACCACCATTGTTCGTCTCTTAGCGTAGACCACGGACGGGTGTCACTGCCACTTGGTGATGGGTCCACGAATGGACAACACTGCGTTGCCGTGCGAGTATGGGGTTCAGTCGAGTGTCTAGTAATGTTGAAAGGGTCTGACGTTGACCAAGAATGATATCCGATCGATTGCTTCGATGCTTCGATCTTCCCCCCCCCCGCATTACCATGTTACCTAGGTAGGTAAGGCATCTAGTGTAAGCATCTGACTTGGGTGACTGAGTGACGATGCGATGGGTGGGTGTCACGACATACCTGCCAGCCTACCCAGTTGGCCAGTTGATGCTATGTACAGAAGATGGAAGATGACTTGCATGAGTTAGTAGCAGGTAATGGCCTCTGGTGTGGTAAGACGGGTAAGTGACAATGGTAGAGGTATGGTATGTAGCTGCAATGGTCTGTCGTGGTCGTGTGGAAATAGTATTGTCGATGGTACCCTATCCCATACCATACATACCATACCATACCAAGACGCTGCCGCAATATAGAGTACGTGCAGGTGGTTATCCCTATTCTTGGGATTCTTACTCTCGCAAACAAGGGAGCAGTGAAAATTCGCAGTGAGAATAGTGGAAGAAACCGAGATCTATTTGCTGCTTCTGCTGCTTCCCGGTGTCAAGCAGTTGTCAGCTTAGCGTCGTATACAGCGACTTTACTGTATCTGGAATCAACATTCCATCATTCCAATGTTCCAATTCAATTCCACCAGATCCGAGATCCAACTTTGGAATATGGGAGGACAATTGACAATATCGCGCCTTTTCCTTTTCAGTCTTCCAATTGGAATATTCTCTGCAAGTCTCAATTCAACTCGTCCCGCCAATCCTCCCTCTTTCGAAAGGTGAAACACGCGCGCGAGGGCGCCAGTGATACTCCTCTACCTATTAGACCTTGCATTATCGGCAAAGGTTGGGGTCTCCCTCTCAAATTTCGCAAGTTTCGCGAGTGTTGACAAGTCTCGCAAGATCGAATGTGGCTTAGTAGACGAACAGAAAAATGTCCGAGGCGCGAGCTAGAATTAGAGGAGGGTACTTCATGCTTCTGCTTCTTCTTGTTATGTTTCCACGACCTTGCCAATTGGAGAAGCTAGAAGCTAGGGATAGCTTGACTTGAGCTTAACCCTCAGTCAGTTGAAATTTACAAGCAACTGAGCTGATTCTGTACAGCAACACACTACCTCGGTGTGCAACTTCATCCGTTATTGTGAACATGTGTTGTGTGTCTGTGTGTACATATGTGCTGCCGCCGCCAGGGGTCGGACAAGGAATCCCGTTCGGGAAGGAGGGGGGATGATGTTATGGGGGATTGGGGGGGATTGTCCTTCGTAACACGGACAGTGTCTCCTGAGTTGTTGAAGTAGGACAAAAAAGGGAATCCTTCCCGTCGTTGTGGTGTCGTTGTGGTACATCTCGAGTGTTAAGCTGAGGTTTTACAGGCGCTATTAGAAGAAAAGCGCACATAAACCATCGTGGGTTTGATGCGCTGGTGATCTGTCAACTGGTGTTGTGCTGTGGTATGACCCTTTCACGAGGTAGAGGTGAAGAAGGGTTGGCCCCCCCCCACCCCCCCCTAGTCATCTAGAGATGGTGGTGTTCGTCCCTTGCTGAAGTCTTGAGCCTCCATTCCAGTGGAAAGGACGGCTTGTGGACAGCGGTGGTAACCACCCATCCCCCTCTTTTGCACTTGTCCATGATCCTTTTCCCCGTATCATCGTATCGTCGTATCCTCTCCACCTCTTGATATGAAGAGATAGAGATAAAGTTAGGGGGGCCCGAAGATATGAAACCGAAAAGCTGGGGTCGGGAACCCCTGGATAAAGGAGGAGCTAGCTGACTTCGATTGCTGGGGACGGGAGCTGAAGGCACTGCTGGAACTGGCCGGACCGAGTGCTGAAAAGCCAGGGCTACCTTTTTACGCAGAGAACTCCAGACTCCAGAGACTCCATCCAGAGTGGTGGCCTCAGCTAGCGGCTGAATGCGCCTCACACAGCCACTTTTCTGCGTCATGGCGTTAATTCGGGATACGACTGGTTCGGGATCTGGATGATTCTGTTCTTTTTTGTCTCCCCTGTTTGTGTCACGCCGTACACAGCGACTTGTCTCTGTTTTCTCCCTCTGTTTGCTGGGTAAAGGAAGGAAGCAGTTTTTGCGATTGCGTACGTTTGGGCGTGTGACTGAGTGCTGCGTTGTTGGATACGCCGCTTGCCGCAGCAGCCATGAGTTGTCCTGCCATGTCTGGTGGATGAATGATCCCGTCAAACAGGTACTTACAAATACACCCAAGGCCATTGAGGGTTATAGTCCGCTATAATGGGAATACGGGCGTAGAAACAACCTAACGTCTCTCGGTTGATCGTCCGGCGATGAGCGATTGCTCCGCGGCTAGATGCTTCAGAATCCGAGTGATGGTGGCAGTGGTTGCCGGTTGAAGTGTCGATAGTCGATACTGGCTCCCGTTCGCCCAAGTCCGCTGTGGTTCCAGTGGTCCCTGCCGATCATTCTCCCCGATTCTCCCACCGGCGGCGTCCTCAGACAAGCGACTTGCTTCTGGACCATGGCGTGCTATCCACTTCCCAGGCCTCCCATCCACTGAATACAGAGTGAGGGATTAACACAGCCCGGGGATATGGGATATGGACGGGCATCATGGGTCATGTTATAGTGGCCTCTCGCTTGTCGTTGGAGTTGTTGACGAGTCCCAAGACATGCCATCCCGCTCTGTCCGCTGTCCCAACTCGCGGATGGCCATCGGAGGACGAGCACACGGACCACCGTGAATCTCAGAACAGCGGTCCTCCGAGGGTTTGGCCGTCTTGACAGGTGGAGCTCACCAATAGGAACACCGGACGGGGGCTTCAAGATGTCACTCTGCGGAGGCGTGGCACAGGCCTTTTCATGCGTGCGAGTCTAGCGAGGAAGGGGGCGAGTGTTTCAGAATGAGAGGCTTCCCTCCATCTGGCCTAGCAGTGGATTCTCTTGGAGGCCCCTCGCTGAAAATGCCGAACTGCCAATCGGGCGGCTCCATACCAGCTGGCTCCACTGGCTGCCACTCTGTCCTGGCCAATCAAGGACGACAAAGGACCGCCAGTTGTGTCAGCGTTTGGACCATCACCCAAAGTCAACGAAAGCCAGGCACCAAAGCAGCGGGATTGGATCATTGGATGTTGCATGCCGCTGCTCACTGCGTCTGCTGCCGCTGCTGCTGCACCACTGCCGCTGAGCCTACGCCTGTTCTTTTTTATCTTTTGCGCGCTTTGAGGGGTTGACAACCGGTGACAACGGCTAACAACCAAAGAATGGCAGTCACGTTGACCAAGAGCCCCATGGGGGACGTATGTCTCGTCTCATCAGTCTCATCGATGGCGGCTCTGCGTCCAAGAGAAGCAGTCTTCTATCAAGTGATCGTCCTCCATTCCACTTTTCTCCCATTACACATTACACATACACGTACGGTTGAACATTACACGGAGATCACACATATCGAAGCAACACGGCATCACAAGCCATTCACTGGACAGGAGCCAGGACAGCTAGTGTATCACCGGCCGTCGTTCACCCGCCCACTCACACACTTGCGGCCATATCTTCCAAATACGGCAACCCTAGGAGAACTCGGCGAGATTTCCAGAAGCCAAACACAAAAAGCTTGATCCAGAGTGGCCATTCCATCACGATATCCAATACGTACCGGTAGACCACTCAGCGTCGTCAGACGGCGTGGTACCTGCAGTGACAAGACCCCGAGGTGGAGGGTTGTGTGGAAAACGCAGGGGTAGAGGAAGAGACAGGGGATGTAAACATTGGGCTGCACTAGATCCGCCGAGTGGGTGTCCAGTGGGTGGCGTTCGAAACAAAAAAAGTACCTGCATGGTGTGCTACCGGCAACGGCCCCTCCCACCCAATCGACTTCAGACGAACCGACAGCTGGGAAACATAAAAGTCATCCAGCTCCCCTCAACACCTCATCTTCACTCTTGACGATCACGGCACTCCCTTACACGTCTTCTTCTCTCTTTTCGACTTTAAGTCTGTCCTTATTGTCACCACCCCGTCAAGGGATTTCAAAAACAACCTCTTTCTCTACATTCCAGTCCTGTTCGGCTCTTCAGCCATTGTCTCAGCGTATCACTAGCCTGGTGCTTGACTACGACCTTTCGTCCTGACTCAGACAACCCATTCTTCAGACGAGCCATTCACACAATACCTGATTAGCCACCATACAGAACGGTATTCATTCCTTATTGTTCACTTGCCTCAATAGCATAGAGCAGTGCTCATCTATCGACCCGGCAACCATATCAACTCCCAAGACTCGTGCAACTCACTCTCTCTCACTCCAAAACTCGACAACAAGACTTCGACTTTACACACTCCCTCAACGAGAAAAGAAGAACAACTAGATCAACCATCAAAATGATGTACAACACCTTCACCACCGGCCTCGTGGCTACCCTGCTTGCAGGTGCCCAGATCGCCTCCGCCCACATCGAAATGTCCTACCCTCCCCCCTTCAGGTCCAAGTTCAACCCCAATGCCGACCCCGGCAGCATCGACTACTCCATGACCGCTCCCCTCAAGGATACCGGCGCCGACTATCCTTGCAAGGGCTACCAGGTCGACTTTGGTACTCCTTCCGGCAAGAGCACCGCTACCTTCGTTCCCGGCCAGACCTACAACATGACCACTGCCGGCACTGCCACCCACGGCGGCGGTTCTTGCCAGCTCTCTCTCAGTTACGACAAGGGTGCTAGCTTCACCGTCATCGAGTCCTACATTGGTAACTGCCCTCTTGCTGGCAAGTACGACTTCACCATCCCCGCCGATACTCAGCCCGGCGAGGCCATCTTTGCTTGGACCTGGCACAACAGAATCGGCAACCGCGAGATGTACATGAACTGCGCTCCCGTCACCATCGCTGCTAATAACAAGCGTGACGTTGCCGGCGCCGCTTTCTCCACTCGCCCTCAGATCTTCGTTGCCAACATCGGTAACGGCTGCAAGACCGACGAGAACTTTGACGTCCAGTACCCCCAGCCCGGCCCTAATGTGGTTAAAGCTTCGGGTGCTCCCCTCAAGGGCCCTGAGGGAAGCTGCGGTGCCTCTGCTGCTCCTGCTGGTGGCTCTGGCTCTGGCTCTGGTTCCGGTTCCGGCTCTGGCTCGGGCAGTGGTGCCTCCAGCTCCAGCTCTGTTGCTGCTGCTCCCATCACCACCAGCGCTCCCGCTCAGACCAGCGCTGCTGCTGGCGGTAACTCCGGCGGTATCTTCATCACTGCTCCTTCGGACGGTTCCGATCAGGGCGGCATCTTCCTCCCCTCCGCCACCGACATCGTCAACGCCCCTAGCTCCAGCGCCGCCGCTGTCGTGAGCTCCGCCTCCGTCTCCGTTCCTGCTGTCGCCACCTCTGCTCCCGCCGTCGCTACCACCCAGGCTCCCGTTCAGACCACCCTCCAGAGCATCACCAAGCCCAGCACCACCGTCGTCAGTGCTCCCGCTCCTATTGCGACCGGCACCACTCCCGGCAACGGCACCGGCTCTGGCTCCGGCTCCGGCTCCACTGTTGGCGCCTACGCC
>RANY01000979.1:0-12338 GCA_009805235.1 Neurospora pannonica FGSC 7221
TGGGACGCAGGACGGCCGTGTTCGTGTGCGGACCGGCGAGCATGCGGGTTGGCGTGGCGAACACGGTGGCGAGGCTGCAGGCGGAGATTTGGGGGGATGATATGTTGGAGGAGATCTTTTTGCATACAGAGAATTATGCTTTGTGAGGCTGAGCGGTGGGGAGAAGAAGAAAAACGGAACGCCGTTTTTTTTTGTTTTTTTTTTTTTGTTTTTTTTTTTTTTTTCAGAGATACCTACGTGTTTTACTTGCTTGGATGTGTATGATTGTGCTGGCTATCCTTTGTGTTTCCTTGTCAGTTCTAAATAATTCGTGAGGGAAGTGAGGACGATTGTATTGGAAAACAGATGCGGCGTTCATCAACTGGGAGGAGAGTCTGGATGGGAGTGCGGAACGGGACGAGAGATGATCTTTGCGGGTATCGATGATCATGCTACTTTGATAGTCAAGAAATGGATGAGGGAAGATGAGATACCTGCCAGTAGTACGATAGTCACCTTTCTGTACATATATCAAACAATTCTTTCGAAGCCGTGAATATTCTCGATTGTGAGGTGTTCTGTGCCGTCAACCAACCAACCCCCATCATATTTCGATGAACGGCAATAGAGGTATGCATCCGTGATCAGCAAACCCTTTCATACGATACATCTGAGAAACAGAAACTAACAAACATCATCAACAAGACCAACAGTCTCCCCAGCCCTATCTCCCTTTCCAGAGACCATCCTCACACCAGCACAACCCCCATCACCTCACCTCCCAACCCTCTCCTCACACCCTCTCCTCCCACCCTTCCCCCCTCACGTATGCCAAACCCCCCACTTAATAGCAAAATCCCGATGCGGCAACGTCAAAGTACTACACTCCATAGTCCCCTTACTCCCCACCTTCTCGCCATTATAAAACGGCAACTTTAACGTCTCCTCAATCATCCAAACCACATCCTCATTCCCGGTCCTCAGCCAATTTCCCCAAAGCACGCCCTCCCCTCCCTCCACGCCCACCAGGCACGTGCCATACTTGGCGATGATTTTCTGTTTGGGACCCGTCGCCCATTTCCACGAGCCGCCCGCGCCGACGTTGATGGAGATTTGCTTGCAGTCGACGGAGTAAGGGGAGTGCTCGGAGGTTTGGTCGATCACGGGGCCGTAGTTTTTGCAGAAGGTTTGGGGACCTTCTTCGCGGGGGCCGATGAAGGCGGTGGGGTAGGAGATGCGGCGGGGGAGGTAGAAGCCTGAGGAGGGGGAGGTGGTGGTGGTGGTGGTGGTGGTGGTGTTGGTGGGGGATGTTGGGAGAGCGAGGATGGTGGAGGAGAGGAAGAGGAGGATAGAGAGGAGGAGTTTGTGGGTTATCATTGTGGTTTTTGTTTCCTTCGTTTGTGAGAGAGTAGCAATGAGCGTTTCGTGTGTCTTGTCTCTCGTGTCTTGAAACGAGTGTGATGTCTTTCGCTCTGGTTGATCCAGTCAAGATAAAGAGCGACAACGTGGAAGACAGATGTTCGATGGAGGATAACTGACGGACAAGTCAGTCGAACCAAGTTGTGTTTTGTCATCTGTCATTTATACAATTTGTCAAGTGGTGCCTGTTCTACAGCGTTCCTGACTTGACTGATTGAGACAAAGGATGGCGGCACATGGTGTAAAACGTGGTGATTCCGAAGTCTTTGACGATGCACAATCGCAAGAACTCAACCGTTGGTTAGTATTGTGTTTTATATCATGCGATGCACGACATGGGAGCAACATGGCGAAAAAATAGGCTAAAAATAAGTTGTTAAGGGAGGAAAAGAAAGGCAGAAGCGGGAAAGGGGGAAGCGGGAAAGGGAAAAAAAAAAAACATACAACACCAGGGATTCGCTGGTCGTCACCGACCCAACTACTAGTCTGGCCCTCACTGGCTTATCTATGGGAGAGCGGACGGGATCCCGAGTTTCCCAGTGGGTATGGTCGTATGTGATAGTCTGTTGCAGAATGGGATCTTATAAATGTGGAAGAAGTAGGATGAAGTACTGTGGTCATTGTGCAGGAGGTGATCTTCCCGACCCCAACTTCAATCTCGCCATCGCACTCGCAAACCAAAATACCAATTGAACCGACTACCCATGAAAATTGCGTCGATACGCCCATCATCGCATTACGCCGCGCCTTCATGGAGAATACAGTGCGACGAGCTGAATTTTATCCTCTTCGCCAATCGGCCCTCCCCCAGAGGCTACCTGACGAGTACTGGTACCCAACATGAGAAACCGACGCTGAACATCCTGGTGCAGACTCGCAAAGGAATATTCCGTGATGGTAACATCTACCAGTACTCTCAGTCCTCCCAAAGCATACACGACCAACGTGGCTGCAACTATCTCGATATCCCAGTGCAAGCACTGACTTGTGGAATGTCCACACACATCTACTAAGTCCGCTTGATTGATATGTTTGTGGCGTGCCATCTCTCACACCTTCAGGGCCCTTAACGAAGCCGAGACCGTACGTACGGACTTGAGCACACGGGCAGATCTCCCTCGCTGCGTTCAAACTACGATATCGAACCTGACACTGGGAACCGGAGACCAAAGGTCCTACCAAACACGCATCCACCCATCCACTCATACCTGGGACTATGAAAGACGGGCTTTTTACAGTCAACACACAACACGCCCCCGTAAAACTCTCGTTCAATCCAGACCAGATTGACGAATGGTACAATCTCATCAACAACTTCGACCTTGACCCCAAAGGAGTAGACTCGACTGGTCTGGCTCTTCCCACGGAGGTTGATGATTCCCATGTGGATTTGGGCAGGTTGGAAGACCACGAAGCATCACGGAGACTTGCCGGATTACTGCTATGACAGATATTCAGGCACGGGTTAAAGCCGTCAACAACAGGGATGCAGAATCCATCCATTGTTCTCCCAGAGTATCGTAGTCTAGCAGAGACGTGAAACGGGAAGAAGCTAGCCAAAAAGCTTTGGAACTCTCGGACGATGGTCAATTGCCAGGACCTTTCATTATCGAAGGCATAGTGCTCGACACACACGACACTAAGCCTGACGAGTTCATGTCGCCCCTGCCTACTTGAACACTTCCCACAATATGTTTGGCTTTCAGCATCCACTTGATTTGACAAGGAAATATCACAGGCCGCATCCCCTTGCTGCTGGAGAGGCGTGAGGGCAGGAAATATGTCCCTCGTCGGACTTCTCCCAATGGAAAACATGCCGAGCTCAAGATGCACTCTGGGACCGATCTACCGGCGACTTACATGTCGTAGGATAAGATGAAAAACGCATACCCTACCCCTTCTCATCCCAACTTTCACTTAGGTATATGAGTCCCGTTTTCTGCCCACCTTCCCGTGGTCCGTTGGTGTAATGGTCAACACTACCTAACCTGGCGTATCGTCGTGCTGGACGCGGCCTTACGTCAGCGTGGAAGTTACCGGTTCGACTCCGGTACGGGCCATACTTTTTTTTCTCTCTTTCAACCTTTACCCAGACGAGAATGCGAAATGGGGGGTTACAGAAGAGAAAACTTCAAAGCCGAATTTGAGGTAGACGAAAGTCCGGAATCGCCGATATCTCTTCATGGGCCGCACTCATCAATGGTTCCAAAATCAAAACATCCTGATAGTACCCTTTTTGCTTGTGTTGGAATGGAGTAGACGGGTTTATACACGAGACCTAGACGCGAAAGATAACCTTACTGACTACGGTGAAGCCCAGATACGTGGATGAAGGTCGCTTCTGGCGTTCCATGCAATCATTTCATTGTGATGACTTGTACCTTCGAGGCGCCACTCCTGAATCATTATTCGTGGCACCAAAGTCTCATCCTCTTCACTCACCGCCAATAACCACGAGCCACCAGCGTATCGCTTCAACTACGATTAAAGTTAAGGTTCGCTAGACTTGTAACAGATGATGCAAGAGCCTCGAAGGGGAAGGTATGACAGTGGAACGTGTTCGTGCTAACTCTCGTTGCTGGTGGTTTCCGGTACTTCTAGGTTTAAAGTGGTCGCTCAGGGGTAAAGGTAGGTGCGGCTAACTGGGAAGGACAATGGTAGGGGAAAGGGGACCACGCACATTGGGATTCCCTTCAAATCTCCAGGTTCAAATCCCATTCTCTTTGTCAGTCCAACTCCCTTGGTCACATGTATGTACGGTACTCGACGGTAACAAAGACAACAAACATGCCGGCCTACCCACAAGATATCCGCCCGTCCGACGACGTTGGGAAACAAGATCCAGCGCGGCTCCTGCCGCCTTGAAATCGACGTGACGGAGACAGCCGGCGGATAACTCCACACTGGTTATCATTGGTTGTTCCGGAGTCCCGAGATCGTGAAGCCATCTTTATCTCACCAACGACGACGATTTCGTCTGTCCCATTTTACGAACACCACTTCAGCCATCGCAAGCACGCTCCTTTGTGTGCCGGCACGGCGAACACCTTGTTGGTAACAACATTAGGCCCTCCGCTGTCACCCGGATTAGCTTTCCCACGAGCATGCCCAACTCCCGTCTTGAACCCTACAGCACAAGAGAAAAGGAGCCTCAACCGAGTCCAGCTCCGATCGCGGTTCGTTGTCACTTCCCGTACACACTCAATATTACCGAGCAACGGGTACAAAGTGAGCCAGCTGACCAGTACGGCCCCAGATTAACATACGCTGTCACTCATTCATCGGCCACACCAGTCTTATCCTCGTGCGGGTGGTACGAGGCGAGGCCTAACTATGGCACACAACGGTTGTCCTGACCGAACCGACCCAGGGCAGGTACAGCGTCGGAACTCACCTGTCAAACGGCTGCTCCTTGGCACACGGTCCTGCCGCTAAGCAATATTGTGGTAGCTTTGTGTTTCTCACAAATTCGCCATGGGCCATATCAACTCGGGAATCGGAGCCATTGAGGTAGCACGGCCCCAACACCAGGCTATACCTTAATCATCTCGCAGACTCCTGACTTGTGACCACTGGTATGCACTCTATATTGCGTGCATGCCCATGTCCGGAAGCTGAAGCGCCACGCAGGGCTTGGAGCAGCAAGCTTTGGACCACCTTTTGCCCCGTGGACCCAGGTGTCGCAGGACAAGAACGGATGGCAACTGCTTCAACGCATGGCAGGATAACCTCAAGGTAGCGGATACGGGGTGTGCGAGTGCAACACCCCTGCTTTTCATTGGGACTTGCAGCCAATTTTATACATCTCATCCCCCACGGGTCACACAGAGTATTTTTGTGTCACGGAACTCTCCAGGCGGTCTATGGTTTACCCAGTCGGTTGATAGCAGCCAGCAAGTCTCTGAAGGACAACGGCCGTTGAAACAATGGTTGACGATCTCTTTGGGCCGCCTGCTTTTCGTGTCCTTAACGCCCAATCTTGCAAGTGTTCGGTGTACGGCTACGGGGACGCGCCGCCAAGGTCAGCCAGGCTCACCTTTGCCCGTGCAGTCGTCCCCAACCACCACGAGAGTTGCACCTTCCGCAGTCAAGATGATACTTTTACCCAACGTCATCGGAAACAGGTCCTGGAAAATTTACCATACTTACTAGTGTACTGGGACAAACAGTGGGTCGAAGTCGAGATTTTGTCGGCTGACCTAACCTCCCGAACGGAATTGCAGCTGGTGCCGCAACAAGAACCTGCCGGCATCTGCTGATAACCGGAACACCATTCACCAGACTTTCTACTGCTGCCTGGGTGGGGGACCAGGAATTCTTATCTTTCAAGTCCTGACAATTATTTATTCGGACAAAGTAGCCCGTGGGCATTCTCAATCACCCGACACCGCACGGATCGTCACTGTCGTCAAGGTTGTCTAGTTGCGGCCGGAGGTATCTGGGCTCAATACCAGGACTCGACCGACTCGGCAAATAGCCGTCAATGCGACAAGCAAACATCATGCCTCCGAACGAGAAGGATAAAGCCTCGACCGGAAGCACGGCCGAGAAGGCCCTGGCTCACAACTCTCCTTCCGGTTCGGAGAAGGCAGAAGGCACTCAAGCCAGCGCAACGAAGGCCCTCGACGGCACCCATCAAGCCCCAAGCATCTTGACAGACTTTGAACAGCCCAATGGCAACACCAATGTAGGAGATATCTTCGTCGAAGCTTTCTCGCCAGATTGACTGACATTATCATGCTCAGCGTATGAGTGTCCGCAAGGCATTGGCTCTAGCAGCCTTAGCTTGCTGCTGGACCAATGCACAAGCTCCTCTGTATCTGTTCGGTAAGACGACATTGAATGTGCTGCTTGAAGTTTCAAGTCAACATCCAACTAACCTATTCACCAGCTGCCGTACCTGTCTTCGTCTACCGAGACCTTGGAGGAGTTGACCACTGGGTCTGGTTCATCACTGCTCATCTACTCGCCACCGCCGCCATTTCTCCTTTCGTTGGTCGCTTTTCAGACGTATTCGGACGCCGCTGGGTTGCTCTGGCTGGTAGTAGCTTGATCGTTGTTGGCCAGATCATGTGTGGGGTTGCTGAGAACATGGATATTTTCATCGGTAAGCCCATTAAGCGCAGCTTCCCTGTTACCACTGATTCAATACTGAATACTGATACTCTAACCAGGCGGAATGGCTCTCACTGGCATTGGCACCGGTACCAACGAGCTCACAGCCCTCGCCGGAACAGCGGAACTTGCCCCTATTGCGCATCGTGGCTACTACATTGCCGGCATGATTCTCACCATCATCCCTCTTTTGCCATCGGTCATGTACTCCCAGATCATCTCGGCCTTCTCGACTTGGAGGTATATCTCGATTCTCACCGGCGGCTGGGCATTGGTTGGACTTGTAATGACAGCCCTCTTTTACCATCCTCCTGCGCCGACAGAGGACCTCAACTGGAAACAAAAGCTCTCGCTCATGAAGGATATGGATGTGGTCGGTGGCTTCCTGTCCATTGCTGGATTGGCCCTGCTGGAAGTTGGTCTTTTGGGCGGCGGATATCAGGTTAGTGACAGAGGGGCATTGCTACGACCATGTTGTAAGGCTCTTGACGGAGTGACTGACAAACACTTTCTAGTATCCGTGGACAAGTGCGAGAGTCTTGGCTCCCCTGATCTTGGGACTCTTCGCACTGATTGCCTTTGGTCTTTGGGAATTCAAGGGAGCCAAAACACCCATGATCCCCAGAGACTTGGGTCCCGCTCCCCGTACACTCATCATGACCATGATCATCACCTTCATATCGGGCGCCAACTTCTTTTCTGTCTTGATGTTATGGCCGAGCGAAGCCTATAATGTGTACGGTAACAAGTAAGAAACTCTCACCTCTCCCATCCTCCTTACACCTTCTTCGCCCTAGTTCCACCCTCGAGCTCAACCACTAACGTTAAACCCATCAACCTAGCCCCTACGGCGTCGGCTTCCGCGGGATGCCCTTCCCCTTCGGCATCCTAGCCGGCTGCGTCATCTCCCTCTACCTCCTCTCGCGCTTCCCGCGACACATCAAATGGATCGTCCTCCTCACCTGCTGCATCATGACCGCCGGGTGCGGCGCCCTCGCCTCCGCCCGTCTTGACAACATCCACGCCATGTACGCGGTCCTCTTCATCGCCGGCCTAGGAGTAGGCGGCATCGTCGTGCCCGCATCGACCATCGCCACCATCATCGCGCCGAGGGACTTCATCGCCACGATCACGGCCTTGACCATCTCCATCCGCATCGTCGGCGGAGTGATCGGATACACGGTTTACTACAATGTGTTCATCCAGAAGCTGGTTCCGCAGCTTAYGAAGTCCGTATTGGCGGCCTGCGTCAAGAGCGGGATCACAAACAGGGAGACCATTGGCGCGGTGATCGAGTTGACGGGCGCCTCACTGGTGGATGAGATCCGCATGCTGCCTGGCGTCACGGACGAGAGCTGGGCGGTGATCGTGGCGGCCGGTCAGGAGGCGTACGTGAGGGCGTATCCGTGGGTGTACTACTGCAGCATTGCCTTTGGTGGAGTGTCGATTCTGGCGAGCCTGGGCATGGAGGATATCTCGGGCTTGATCGATAGGACGGTTATGGTTCATATGTGAAGACCCATGGCCTGTGGTACCTTGAGGTGGTGTCTGGCGGTTCTCTCGGCTTTTTTTCCCCATCAGCGCGGAGCGATTTGACTTCTTATCAGAGCGGCAAGCGATGCGGCCTTTTGTCATTTCTCGTGTGCAAGTTTGTTGGGCTTGGTGTGGAGGATTTGCTGTGGTTTGATCTAGGGCATCTGGCAAGGGATCTCTCGAGCACCTACTTCGCTGTAATATCGGCAGATCCATGCATACACTGGGAGGACTTGATCTGTATGGAACTCAGGGCCGATTTCTTTGATGTAGATAGTACAGGGCTATAGATGGCTTTGTCGGATCCCTGGAGGAGGATGATCGAGGATGGGGACTGTTTCGACCTATATACCATAGCGTTAGCATAATGTAGATAGATGATTCTCTGGCTTTCACGCCATGAAACCGTCCAGACGGACTGGAAACAGTACGGAAATGTCATACGCTAGATTTGTATTTAGCTGTCATTAGTACTATTACTACCTACACAACCCGAAATCCCTTGCTTGACCGACCATTAACAAACAAAGCCTGTCCAAGCTCCTGTACCGAGAAACTCCCTCCGTTTTATGATAAAATGAAGCCGAAAACCAACCCGCTTCCTACTCTACCGTATTCCCTTTTCCTCCTATTACCGTACATTCCCATATTCGCAGGAGATATTATTCGGTTATGAAACACCTGAACCAGTAGTCTCTGCTCGCCGTTCGGTCTCCATATACTACCTCTAGGGACGGTTCCCCTTACTAGGCAAGTATTTGCTCCTAATAGTGTGCCCGATCATGCTCATCCGACTACCAATCGTTCCATCTTGCATCCTACTGGCCAGAGCTTCTTCTAGTGCTGATTGAGTTACTGAGGCATCTGTGACATCGATGTTAGACAACATATCAATACTTTACACGTTTTCTTTGGAGGAACGGGTCGTAATGTTGAATGGGGATAAACTCACCATCAAGATCACTAAAACTACTCCCCATACTCGGCGCCCCCTCGCTTCCCTCTCTCGACAACATATCCATCCGCCTCGGCGACAGCGGGCCGGGGGGTAGCATTCTTGTTCCTGTTCCTGTTCCTGTTCCTGGTCCAGTTCCAGTTCCACCTACACGCAGTTCACCACCGCTGGCAAGTCGCCGACGGGGATTGGGATTAGGAATGATAGCCGCCGAGCTGGTAGACGAGTCGGATGTCTGCGATTGGATAGTGGATAGTTGGGGATGATTATTCTTGGTGCTGCTTAGGCTGTGACCGTGACTAACTTGCTGCTGCTGATTTTGGGATCCAGAACCGGAGCCTATCCTGTTTCGAGGCGACGGTTGATGGTCGCGGTAGTTTAGGGGAAGTTTGGTTACGGTTGCGTGGAGGTCTAGAGCGCCGCTTCCATCGGAGGTTGAGGTGGAGCCGGTTGGGTTGTTATAACGTTGTTGTAGTACTCTTGGCTGTTGTTGTTGTTGTTGTTGTTGTTGTTGTTGTTGCTGTTGGTGCTGTTGTTGTCTGGTCCTAGTAGGAGGGAGGAAAGCGAGTTCATCATCCTCATCATCGGACGTCTTGTCTTGCGCCGCCGTCTGGAAGCGTGGAGGACGGCGGATGTAGCGACTTTGCATTTGCTCGGCGTAGTCTGAATCGGAGGAGGAAGATGGTGATGTGGAGGCGACTGGCGATGGCAATTCTGGGGGCCGGTAGGATCGGTTATCTTCTGTTTCGTGGGTGGCGTCACCGGAGGAGACGTCTTTGGTGTTGATGGATAGTAGTGATAGTCTTCGGCGCTGCGGATCGCTTAGCCTGCTAGCTATCTTGTTGCTTGTCGTCGTAGGGGCAGCAGCGAGGCTCGGGTTCTGCCCCGGTACCAAGGTGGTCTGGGAAGAGTTGCGCGAGATGGCTGGTCGTAGAGGGTTAGAGGACGTCTTAGCGGTGGGTGTCCCAGGAGTATTGACATCGTCTTTGGGCGCGAGAGCCTCCTTGCGCATGGAGAGAGCTGAAGTACGGCCGCCGATAGAACCTGCTCTTCTCATGCCTTCGGCGTACCCAACTGGCTCGCCGCCGGGAATCGGTGACGGAGCAGCGGAACCGCGACCGCTCGCGGCGGCTTTCCTCATCTGCGCTCGCAGTTGGGCAGTGTGTCGCTCGGTGAGATAGGATACCATCTGGAGGAGGAACTCGACTGTGACATCGAACTGGACTGCCCTATAGCAACACACAGTGTCAATACTAGAGGCAGAAACGACTGCCAGTGACGAGGAGGACTCACAGCTCGTGCCCTACACATCAGAATCATTAGCATGAGACCTGCATTGTTGGACGATGTAGACTTACAGTCAATCTCTGTCTGCGATACCCCTGAGATAATGGTCCATAGCGCTTCTGATTTCCTATCGTCCCAGCTCACCTTGCGAGATCAAGTTAGTTGGCGTGATTCACGGTGGACGACAAGGGACACAGTGCGGGGAAATATACCGGTGGAGGATCAACGAAGTCGCCCCGATTGAAGGGAAGACGGACATAAACATGGTATCTGGGTTCCCTCCTGTCCTGGTTGGAGGACGAGCCTGGCCTCTCTCTGAGTGACATGGTAAAATCTGAAAGGGTGATCAACAACTAAGAAGCTGGAAACCTGCAGAAATGGAAATGGAAAGGGTGAGTGTCGCCGGTCTTATAACAAAACAAAGGCTCCGGACGACGGAGGTACACCGGTGAGTAAGTGCAGTGTGATTGAGTGCATCATAGCGTGCTGCGTACAGCAGTCAGGACTACAGGGCTCCAGGCAGGCAGCTCTTATCGACAGGCGATAAGCATTGGTACACCTGACGGGATGCTGCTAACGGGACCCTACCCGTCTAGCGAGGGGCTACCGTCCAATGCTGGGGCAGGGGACAGGGGAACGAGGACGCTAGCCAAGGCTGTTGTTGCCGTAGCAAGATCCCAATTGGGCTGACGTTCAACAGTTCCAGCACTCCAGCATTGATAGCGCATCGAAAAATCGCGTCGCATCTTCATTCGCTGTTGCACCATTTGCACCACACAGCACAACCACCACTTCTTGTCTGTGTTTCCCTGGACCTGCAACACTCCGACAACTTCACATTCTTTCTCGGTACCGTCAGGAGCTGTTGAAACAAAGCGGCAACCCAAGCGCTCCTACCGTCTTCCAGGATCATCACAGTTGTCCGACCGCGAGCAAACACCGTGCATATAGCACATAGCAATTGCCATTTTCCACATTAACTACGAGATACCTTACCCAATATCGTGCCTAACATGGCGCCCTTAATCCTCCACAACGTCCCAGACGACGAGCTCTACGTCGGTGACGACGGCATTCAAAGACCTTACGCCATGGTGTTCCCACAGTTCGTTCGCCCGCCGTCGTCTTAGGCTTGACAAACCAGCTTCGATACTGACTTTGAAAAACAACAGCCAAGATGGTCCCCGCTCGAGAAGGACAGTCCACGAGACAGGCTCCTTCGGCAAGTCAACACGTCGGTCGCGATCCAAGACAGCAACGCCAGCCAGGAGGGAAGATGCCACGATAGCCGCCGCCGACCGTGTATTCTCGAACTACCTCGCGAACCTGAACCCAGACCAGAACATCACAGCCGCCCAAAGGAAACAGTCTTTGATACCATCGTCCCTCGGCGACGAGAATGCCGCGCCCACCCAGCTGTCCAAGAAACACCACCCAACCGAAGTGATACTACGCGGCTACCGCTCCGTCTCGCACCAGTACGCCGCCATCAACCACTACGAGCAGCTCGCCGGGAGGATATGCGAGGACTACCCGCGCGACCCGCCGCCCGAGAACAGGCGGTACAAGTCCGAACTTCGCGACCCTCTGTACGCGCGAAGACGGCCCCTAACTGCCGAAGAGCGCGCGCTAGTCAACAAGGCCGACGGTGGCGAGCACTGGGTGAAGGTGACGTTTGAGTCCGCCGAGGCCGCCGAAGCAGCCATAATCGCCTCTCCCCAGGCCATCCTCGGCCACCTGGTCTTCGCCGAACCCTATGATGGCATCCCACCCGCCCGCGACGAAGCCATACCCGATAACGCCTCCTTCATCAACAACGGCGTCACTCCCGCCGCTACAAACAACAACCGCCGCGGCTCGTCAGGTCAACAACCACGCTCCCGCGTGACCATGACAAACCCCTACACCTCCTACCTCGACAACAACCAAAACCAATCCCCTTCCTCCTCCCGCACCGCCGACACCGGCACTATCTCCGACACCTCCAGCGCAACCATCACCTCAGCGGCCATGGGCGCCGTAGCCGGCGCCTTCACGCACGGGCTGGACT
>RANY01000980.1:0-12304 GCA_009805235.1 Neurospora pannonica FGSC 7221
CCAGAAGGCCCCGTACCCACCGAGCGCCAAACCAAGCGCATCCGGCGGGACATCGAAGTCGGCCTCGAGCGCTTCGAATTCGCCGACCGCGCCGAAATCGACCGCATCGTCACCGCCATCTACAACGCCGTCCAGTCCATCGACGACATGTACATGCGCCCGCCCTGCTGGGAATCTCTCGTCTTCGTCGGCAACGGCGCCCGCATCCGCGGTCTCAAGGAAAACATCCTCCAAACCCTGCAAGCCCGCCACCTCATCTCCCCATCCAGCGCAACCATATTCACCTCCGAACTGCCCTCCAACATCGGCACCCCCACAGCCGGCACACCCGGCCCAGGGGCTTCGACGCCTATCGCCAGCGGCCCTGGTGCTCAGTCTGGCTCGCTACTACAGGCAGCAACCACCGCTGCGGCGAATGCTAACCTGAACGTACCCGGCGGTGCCCAGGGAGCCCTAGGAGGAGAAGGTCAGCAGGGACAGCATCACTTCCACAGCCAGACGCCGACGAATATTAAGGTGGCGCAGCTGCCGACGTATTTGAGCGAGTGGACCAAGAACGGGTTCGAGGAGGCCATGTTCCTTGGCGCGCAGGTGGCGGCTAGGATGGCGTTTTGCATACATAATTTTGATGCACAGGGGTTGGAGATGCAGAGGTATATGAGTTTGAGCAGGGTTGATTATAAGTGAGTATACTTCTTTTCCTTTCGCTGTTTGGCGCTGGATGGGTGTGAACGGGGTGGGGTGGAGGGGGGAAGAGCGGTGGTTGTATGGCTGTAGAGGGAAGAAAGGGGATGGATGACATGAACGAGATGCTAACAACTTCACAGTGAACTGGGTCCTAAGGGGATTAGGGTGCATTCTATGTTGGGGTGGTAGAGTTACGCATGATGCGGGGAGATATACGCGTGATATCCCAGCGGTGGTCCTGTTGAAAAGGAAGAAGGAGAGTGATACCATGGTTGAAGGGCCGACACCACGCACAGCGGACGGACAGCGGACGGACAGCGGGACGGGTAGCGGGACGGGTAGCGGAGGTGGTCTGCTAGGGGGATAAAGTTGTATGAATGAATCGAATGGGTGGATGAAGTGCTCTGGCTGGCTGGATGGTTGTTTGAATCACTTATACTTACACTTATGCTTACACTCGGCAGGCGTCCAAAAAGAGGAACATTTGAGAAGAAATCTGTTAGTCTGTTTGGTTGCGTTAACTTCGTCTTTGTTTGCTCGAGGCTTGTGAAGTTTCTAGGGCAACTGTGGATGGGTCTGGCTTTCGTTTTGTCTTCTTATTCAACATGATACCTTTGCCTGCGTCCCCTTCGTTTCGATGCCGATGGTTAGGGGATGATGATCTCGCGGTGGTGACTGGTTGGCAAGTGCCATCCAGGTCTTGGGATTGTGGTCGGTGAGTTGAACGTCTGGTTGTTCGCGATCTAGACGTTGGACCTGGACGTGGGCTCGAGGATGATGAAGTGGCAAGTGCCATATCATGGATGGTAGCCTCGAGGCAGAGGCAGAGTCTGGTCTACCTTTCTGGCTGATGGTTGTCTGTGGGTGTACTACTTCTTCTTCGTGGGCTGTAGGTGAGTCGTGGGCCTCGGGAAGATGGGGGTGGCAAGTGCCATATCGCAAAGGATAGCCTAGAGGCAGAGTCTGGTCTACCTCTTTGGACTGATGGTCATCTGTGGTTTGAGTGGTTTGGCTTCTGCTTGTTCGGGGTCTGTTGGCGAGTGTCCGGGAAGATGGGAGTGGCAAGTGCCATAGCCTCGAGGGAGAGCCTTGTCTTGTCTACCTATCTAACTAACTGATGGCCGCTCGTGGGTTGACTTCTGCTTCCTCGTAGTCTGTCGTGAGTCTCCGGGAAGATGTAGCGGCAAAAGCCATCTCGGGGAGGGTAGTTCGGAGGTCTAGACACGTCTGGTATCCCGCTGGACCCTCAGATTCGGTGAGTCTCCCGGTCTCCTGGTGTCCGAGATGTCTGCTCATCCCAGGTCAACTTTCCCCTTTTTCCACATATGTGTCACATATGTTCATCATATGTCGTATCATATGTCTGACGACGGCGTGGCAAGTGCCATATCGTGGAGGGTAGTTCGGAGGTCTAGACACGTCCGGTAACCCTCTGGACCCTCGGATTCGGCGAGTCTCCGGGTCTCCTGGTCTGGTCATCGCAGGCTAACTTTCCCTTTTCCCATATATGTGCTACATATGTTCATCATATGCCGTTCATATGTCTAACAGATGTCGAGAGCACTTCAGAGAGCGCCGAGACTCGTCTCGAACTCGTCCCGGACTCGTCTCGGGAAGACTCTGGAAAAGCCAGCCCGTTTGCCTTCCACGTGTTGTTTTGCTACCCTGCTCGCAAATCTTCTGCATGCATGCCTTAGTACATCCCCAACCTCGCCGTCGTCGCAACTCCCCATGTTTTTGGAGTTCTCCCATCTTCAACACCCGCTCTTAACCCTATTCATTATCGCCCGCAAACGAGATCTAACTCCCGACCATGGATCGCATTACCGCAGACTGGCTACCCGATGACGCCCCTTGGGCGAAGCTCACGAAAGAGGCGTTGAAGACACAATGTGCGAGACGAAACCTTCCCGTTGCCGGTACAAAGGCCACCCTTCAACAGCGACTGGTTGAGTATCGGCGAACCAATACCACCGAGGTCAGACCCCGTCCTTGGCGGCTCAAACCTCCAGCTCCCGACGAGACGGACGACAGATGTTTCAATAAACACCCACTTCCCATTAGATATGTAGAGGACTTGAGTAACTCCGGTCGTTTTAAGATGCTCTTTGGGTTCGCGTCCTCTCATATCAAGCATGCTGACGGTCCTTTTTATGCCGATGCTCGCGTTTACTTCACCAATAAACCTTCCTGCTCCTGTGGGGTGAGTGAACGCGGCTTGCACTTGAAATAAACACTCAAACCAACCCCCCTGCTGACTTAGCTTACATAGAAACATCTTCTGCAAGGTCGTCCCTGCCTCCATGTCAAATGTTCGTGATAAGGTTTTCGCTACACCTGAGCTGTTCTCTAAGCACAAAGGCTAATTGTGATACCCCCTCGCAGATCTCTTCCGCTACGTTCTCAACTGCCCAAAGCCTCTTCTCTGGCAAGAAGCGTTCCTGACTTCCGAGCTCGAATACATCTATAATCACAGTCACGCCGCCCGTAGTCGTGTCAAGCCAGATCATTATCGTCAAGGACCGGGATGCCTCATATGTTTCTGTGTGCATACCACGCCTGAGCGGAATGTCCCTTGCAGTGTGTGCGGAATGCCAATGCATCCATCCTGCATCACAATATTCAAGAAGGAAAGAAAATGCGATCCTGTGCAAGCGGGTCAATGCCTCCTCTGCGTGGACAAGGCCGCCTGGGCCGTTGAGAAGTATTTTGGACGGCCTGAGGTCTCGCCGGCCGTTGCCATTCCTGTCGCCGTCCCCGTCCCCGCCAGCATCAAGGCACTAGCCGGATCGGACCGATCGGTTAAGGATGCTACTCAGCCGTCAATCGAGGCTGTATCACCCGACTCCATACAGCGAAGGACCACCCTGCAGGAGCCACAGAGCGCAGCACAGCAAAGGTGCACATCGACGCTGCTCCCAGGGGTCCCGGCGCTTATTTGGCAGAAGATGCAGCAGCAGGCACGAGAACAGCAAGAACAACAACAGGAGCAAAATGAGCAACGACAAGGACAGGTGCAACGACAACGACAACAAGAGCAAAAACAGAAACAGCAAACACAGCAACAGACGCAGGCGCAGGTGCGAGCCGTTCGCCCCGTCATCACTGAGGTAAGGGTCTCGGAACTCCCTGACCCTGCCCGGGTAGAGGTAGGGAGCCCAGCAGCAGCAAAACAGACGCCTATCGCCAGGCGCAGGCTGGTGTTTGAGGGACTTTGGAGGAACTTTGGTCCGGCGGCGGCGATCGGTGGGAGTTTAAAAAATCCTCCACCTCCTCCAGTTTTGAACGCCGCTTCTAAAGCCGCCGAAGCCCACGCTGCTACTTCTGCTGCTGGTAGTGGTGTCTCTAGTGATGTTGAAGCTCCTATTCAAGCCTCACTGCCGGCTGTAGGCGCTGCTACCCAAGCCGGTGAAAGTGCCACCAATCCTCCTGGTGAATCTGGAGGCCGCTCTACCGACGCTGCTGAAGAGTTCGCTGATCTTGCCAATGATCAGGCCAATAATGCCGGTATTCCTGTCTCTGCTCTTGTCGGTGCAAACACCATTACCACCACCACTCTCAACAACAACATAAATGACAGAAAAGCCGCCAAGCAAGCCCGTAAACTCAAGCGGCTCGCGAAGAGATCCGACCGTTTGCGCGAGGATGTGGATCGTCATATGGAGGAAGTCGAGAAGGGCATGCGAAAAATTGAGAGGGTTGAGAAGAGGATTCGGAAGACCGAGAAGAAGGCGAGGAAGAGGAGGGCATTGGCGAGACGAAATGGAAGGAGTGGAGGAGGATGGGTCTGAGTGAGCGAGCGGTCTGCGATGTTGTGTGAGAAAGGAAAGTCTTGGAAACGGAGGGGAGGAGCAGTGTTTTGCTTTGGATTGATCTGTTATGTTTGCTTTTTGGTTTTGTTGAGCTGATGATTCCTGCTGTTCCTGTCTTGTTTGTGTTTGACTGAAATTGCGAGAACATGAAATATACGTTGTTTTTGGCTTTCATTTTCTTTGCCCACTTGCTTACTCTTTCCCTTCCAGTTCGCTAAGGGGATGGTATTCAGCGGGGAGATGGCAGCTGAGGCATATCGTGTTGACTCCGGCTCTRCCCAGCCCAGCTGCCCAGAAACCATTCACCAGCTCTTGGACAGTTGAGATGAAAGGGTGGGCTTCGCCCTTCACTCAAGGAGTGACCGGCACGCTTCCCAGACATATTCGAAGCCCGGTTGCCTGGGGCAATGGGCGAGCCCGGTAGTCGTGACAGCTGGCAGCCCGGCTCGAGACTGGAAGCCTGGTGTTTCGACGGTTTTCCCCCTCCGCGCACAAAATCTGCTGTGGGTTTTCCTTTGAGCTTCCACAACTTCCACTTCAAACGCACCACCCCAAAGTCTGGCCTCTCAAAGTCGCCCAGAAATTCGCCTGCTTTTTCCGTCACCAAAAATCATTGCTTGCTCAACCACGAAACCTTTCCAATACCCATCGAACTTCTACTTCCCAAGAACCACTCCGGTTCGACGAGGCAGCAATGCCACAGGAGGCATCTTTGACAAGTTACTTGCCAGACGACGCCCCCTGGCGCAAGTACAACCTGGGGATTTTGCGGAGGCAATGCGCAAAACGGAAGCTCTCCGAGGTCGGAACGAAGAAGGAACTCGTTCAGCGTCTAGCGCACTACCGCGGAACTCACCGCGGAGAGCAGAGGCGTGATCCCTGGGCACCCAAGCCCGCGCCCAACTACGCGGGCCTCTTGTCTCAGGCTGAAGCCGAGACTTTTCGGGTTGCGAAAGTCGAGAATTGCACGGAAAACGTTAGCGAAAAGAGAATTGGGTTTTTGCTCACCAAGGACGGAGGACCTGACGACATAACTGTTGTCTTTAAAGCCCGTCCCGCCTGCACCTGCGAGTTTTACTTGGTGAGACCATCATCTTATCATCTTTCCTTTCAGTACTGACCTCCTTGGAGGGATTACTGCTAACCAAACTCACCCATAGGCCTCTAGGACTGCTTGTGTTCATATCATTTGTTTGTTATCCTCCATCTCCTCTCCGCGGTTAGCAACTAACACCTCTCTACAGACATGCTCCGTTACATTCTGAATGTTCCGGAGCCACTCCGTTGGCAGAGGGCATTTTTGCCCAGCGAATTTGACGACATCTACAAGCGCTGTTATCCCGTGAAGTCTGTAGCTTGGCCGGAGCAGTACAGTCGTTTACTTGGACTTTGCTTCATATGCTTCAGGGGAAGAGCAGACGACATCCGTTGTCGTACCTGCCCTGCCCCGATGCATATTCAGTGCCTCGGTATTGTCAACGACATCCGAAGGATAAACAGCCGCGTATGCACGATCTGTCTGGACAAGTGCCAATTGGGCATTCTCGATCTGCGCGGACTAAATGAAAGAGAACATGCCGAGAGGGCGGTGATTGAGGCAGGACGTGCTGTTGCTGGCGAGGACGCGGACCCCGATACCTCTTCGAATGATTCCCCTAAAGAGAAGAGCGAAGACTCTCCGGATGAGGATCCCGACAAGGAAGCGTCCCGCGGAGACGAGCAGTCTAACAACGCGCCTGCCAGGCCATGAACCAGCACTCTCGCTCATCCCCCGTTTTAATCAAGCAAGAGAGATCCTCTCCTCTTCCTGGGCAACAACTCCCTTCTTTACCTCCGCGCCCTCGGCAACAACAACCAGCCAGTTCACCTCTTCGTCGCCGGCAGCCATCCAGGGCCGCCAAGGACATCGGCCTAGTCCGACAGAGTCTTGCCGCGGCCGCCGAAGCTCCGGCTCGCACACCTCGTCGCAGTCAGGGACATACACCAGCTCGTACACCCGCGAGCAGCCAACCGGTTAACGCCCCTGCTCAGAGCATCACTCCGGTCCCGGTGCCGGTCATTCCGACACAGGCTTTGTTGCAGATTCAACAACTGCAGCAGCAACAGATCCGGCAGGCTGTTCACAACTTCGAAGCCGGAAGACCTCAATCCGGAGCCAGCAGTGCCCTCCGTGCTCCTCCTTTCAGTGCCCCCCGAGCTCTCCCCTTTGCAGTCATTCCTCCCCAGGATCCTGCAATTCAGGCTTCTGCGACTCCTACGCGTAATCCCGCTGCTTTTATCCAGGAACCTGTCGCTCCAGTTGCACCCGCAGCTACCCAAGCCGTTGAGGCCGCGGCTGCTCCGGCCTCTGTTCCCGAGACTGGTTCTGCTGTCCATGCTGGCTCTCCTGCTCCCACCCCGGCTACTGCCAGTGCCAACATCAACGCCAATAAGGAGAAGAGAAAGACGACAAAGCTCGCGAGAAAACTCAAGAGCCTGGCTAGGGAGTCGGCGTATGTCCGCGAGCATGCGGATCGCGAGCTGAAGAGGCTTGCTAAAAAGAGCAAGCGCCTTGAGAAGAAGGCGAGGGCTTTGGCGAAGCGGAACGAGGAGGGTGGTGATGCGTGAGACTGGTGAGGCCAGGCATTGCGCAGAGACAGAGGGGTAGTAATATGTAATGGTAATGTTTGTTTGGTGGATGACGAAAAAGAGAAGGAAACTACAAAGACGTGTGGAGTTGTAGGAGTATGGAAAGAAAGCAGTCAAGAGGAGTTACATAGCAAGAGATTGTGAGGGACCAGGTAATCAGTTGGGGGCAGTGGAAGGGACTGATCAAGATGATCAATGTATGTGTAGGTATGAGCCCAGGGTTCGGAGGCCCAGAAGACCAGAAACGTCCGCAGAGAAGGAGATGAAGTAGAAAGAATACAGGTAGCCCTTTCCCTCTTCTGAGCTCTCACTGAAGACTTTCAATTTGAGAGGTGCTCCAACGTCAATCTTTTATGGCAAGGTGTCTTAATGGTGAGGGCTTTCCCAAACTAGGTAATGCCTGCAGTCGCTCCTTCCCAGAAGACAAGAGAGTGTTTCTAGACGCGGCCCGGTGAACAGGTACCCCTCTCGGAGACCAAGTACAGGTAGAGGTACCTAAGTATCCGTCCTCGAAGCGCCTCCGGGACCGGACCTCTGAGGTGAGCTCCCACGTGAGCTTAAGTTGAGTGAATGGCCCGGGTCTGGTCAGGGCGCCGGTAGTCTATTTGCCCTACGCAATTTCTTGACCCCGCGCACGCGGCAGATTTGTTTTCTTTCTTCCTCCCACAACCCACGCTCCATCACGACAAGCTTACTGCCGTGGCGCCACAAATTCCCTACGCGCTTGCTACGTTTTCGACGCGTAGTTCTCCTCAATATTGGGATTTCTACGATAATTGCGTTACTCTTCGTACGTCTGGATATCAACTCCGCTCATGACAACCATGGAGCAGCACCCTCTCGTGAAGAGGCTCCCCGACGACGTCGATTGGGAAGAGTTCGAAAGCTTGGAATTGCGCAGGCAATGCATAGTTCGCAACATCCCTAGCAATAAGACCAGTCGGGAACACAAGATACGTCTTCTACAGGAGTATCATAAGGCTCATGTTACCAAAGTCAGAAAGATTCCCTGGTGCCGCAGCCAAGATATGCTCCCTATTGCAGAGAGAATGTCGCGCTTGGGAACATTGACCCACCACATAGTACGGGTCGAAGACAAGAGCGGCTCAAATGAAACGGTTTTCAGGAAAGATTTGACCCTTTGCATCGAGAATGGATGGACCTGCGTTGTTGCCTTCAAAGAATTACCGACTTGCACCTGCCGGTCGCAATCCTTCGTGCAGTATCATTGCTCTCACATCATGTGTTAGTTTTATACCCCGTACCCTGACCTACGAATACTCTGAAACTGACGATAATTTCCAGATCTTCTCCGCTATGTGCTCAACTGCCCCGAGCCCCTTCTTTGGCAAGCAGCCTTCCTGCCCTCCGAGCTCGAAGTTATTTACCGGCATAGTCACGCCATCCGTACCCTTCTTCGTACCGATAAGAAAACTCAGGACACTTTGTGCGTCATATGCTTCAAGAGTCAAATCGACACAAGGAAAATTCTCTGTTGTGGCAGAGCTATGCATCGGGATTGCGTAGAGGTTGTTATGGGAGTGAGGAAGTGGAAGCAAGGGAGCCGTTGTTGGATTTGCCAGGATCTTGCTGAGTGGGACATCGAAAAGTACCACAAACTGAGGCAGGTACCGGCGGCCACCACTGCCGCAACTATCGCTTCACCACTACCTACTCCGACGGCAAATATTGTCCAGCAATCTATCGTGCGCAAAAACAAAGACGATCAGGGAAGCCCGAGCTCATCCAAGAAACAAAACGACAGAGACACCCAAGTCAACAACAATCCCGAGGTCAATCAACGCCCTTCCCATCCTCCACAATCGTCTGCATCTTTCTCGTCCTCGTCATCCAACATTCCAACTCCTTCTCAGTCTGCTGTCAACCAGCAAGAGCTCCTGCCCCCTCCCAGTCCTCAACAGCCCTCTCAAGCGTCTAAAGACGTAGCCCCTCAACTCAAGGGCTCCACTTCCCTTCCTGCTGTACCCCTACAGAGGAGCACGTCCGCTCCGCTCAGGAGTAACCAGGAGCCTATGCGGCTGGAGCTGAAGCAGCAAAAGGAGCAAGAGCCAGAACCAAATCCACCACTGGGTGTTTCCCAGGACTGTAGTCCGGCCTTGGCTAAGTCCTTGTCTTCTGTTCCTTCAGTTCAGTGCCCGTTCCCGCGCGCCTCCGCAGCTCGTGCTCGCACTCTTGACCAAGCTGGCAAGACACCGGTCCTCTCGGCTGATGGCGTTGATTCTCACAATTCCGCTGCTACCACTGCAGCTGCCACTTCCCAGGCCGTTACTCCTGTTCCTCCTGACGGCATCCCGAGTGTTGTCGATGGTCCTTCGCCAGTTAGTAACATGGATGCCGATGTTCGCAGAAGGAAAACAGCCAGGTTGGTACGGAAATGCCGTCGTCTGGAAAAGAAATCAACTCGCATTGGAAAGCGTGTGAAGCGCGGAATGGAGAATATTGACAAGGAGTACAAACTAGAGCTCAAGATGCTCAAGGAGAAGCGCAAGAATAAGTACATGAGGATCGAGAAGAAATGGGAGCGTGGGCTGAAGGGACTCAAGCATAAGAGAGAGAAGCTCGAAAAGAAGTTGAAGGCTTTGGACTGAGGTTCTAGAGTGAACGACGGGGAACGATGTGTTTAAGGACAGCGCGGGACGCCATTCCACATGTACAGGAAGGCCTCAGGAGGAAGGGGGATATTGTCCGCTGTTTTGAGAAACGGGAAAGGTGTAAGGAATGATAAGTTCTGGATTGTACAAGTATGGCCATGACAGAGGCCTGAATGTCAGATAACATGTTCGATACTGTAGGAGTGTGACATAAACGATGATGATGGGCATAGGTTCGATGCATCTAGAGAAAACAGAAGATTGTACGTAGCAAGGACGAATGCCCAAACAAAAGAGGTGATAATCCCGATAGAAGTCTCGTGATGAAGCGACCCTTCCATCACTTGCTTCTTTAAACGCGTGCCTTAGTTATGATCCCTTGTCTTGGGTTATCTGTGCTTAAAAGATGACAGTGATGCAAATAAGAAGAAATAAGCAAAAAAGTGTGGCCCGTATCGGATTCGAACCGATATCTTCCTCAAGGACCTCAATCAGAAGTGGAATAACTCAACCTCGGGGATGTTGCCATTTACACCAACGAGCCACGGAAAGGTAGTCAGTACACGGATCTTATATGACCCAGTTGGGGTTGGGATGACACGGGGAGGTAGGTGCGGCAGGAAGGTGCAGCAGGCAGGAGTGACAGATAGGAGTGGCAAAGGAAACTGTGAGACGGTTTGCAGCTGCCAAAGACCTGGGACCGCCTGTCCTTTGCCCTGCAGGAAAGAGGCCTAGGTACACCTCCTTTTCACAGCTGCCTGTCGGCTTCCAGAAGCGTCCCTCTTTCTGTATCCCTTTAGACCTTCGTTCCTTGATATCTTCAGTCATACAGCTAGCAACAATCCTCGGCAGATTAGCTGTATCACTCAATCTACAGTACATTCTACATCATCATCTTCAGTCCCATCTATCGTGACCTATCCCACAAAGTGGCAAACAAACAGCGAGCAAACTGAAAGGTACAGGTGGCGATGCCTCTCCTCTGAGACCCAAGGCTGCAGTGTGTGGAAGGGACCTTGACGGCTTGCCAGGTGAGGCGGCAAGTGCCATTGTTGGGAAGTGTCTAGGTACCCGTCAAGGTTCGAGATCGCTCCTTTCTTGAGGTAGTGGCTACAAATCTGTGGAGATGGCTTCACAGGCAGAGTCCAAGTTCCCTGTGAGTCGTTGGAAGTCCGGGCACAAGAGAAGAGCGTGCTTCAAGTGGAATACGCAACCCGGTGGACTGGTACCCGGCCTGGAGAAGCTGAACTTCGGGACCGGACGCTCAAGGTGTCCGAGAGGGATGTCGTGAGTCCAAGGTGAGTTCATGGTCATGGCAGTCGCCACCTGGTGCACCTGCCTTTGAAGTTCTTGACCCCGCGCCCGCATTGAGGATTTCTTCTCTGGTTGTCGAGCTTCTCTCCCTTCGGTTCCCGCAACACCTGCACCGCTGCTTGGTGCTTCACTGCAGTGACATCGTTGATCCTCATACTCGTCACCTTGTTGAGCCATCCAGCTACTGGCGCATTCCAACTTCTCTTTTCCTGCCGAACGGGGTTCCAACCGCGTACAGCTATCCGTTAAGGGGCGTTCTCTCAAAGGGTGGCTACCCAATGATGCCTATTGGAGTCATCGGGATTAAACCAAGGACGAATTACAGGAACAATGCAGAGCCCGCAAGCTTTCCATCATCGGCTACAAGTGGGAGCTTGTGGAGCGACTCGAGAACTATGAGAAGAATGACAAGTCCGAGAAGCGACGCATTTGTTGGAAACATGTGCCTCCCTACCCCATCGACTATGAAAGTCTTCGGAGGCCGCGGAGAATGCAATCTTTCAGGTTATACGGGTGATGGACAAGACGGGTCGCGAGGGAGGCTACCTAGACAAGCACTTTACCCTCCTCACAGGCAAAGCTGCACGTCACACTGTTTCGTTTACAAGAGACATTGATTGCTCATGCCAACACTACCGGGTAAGTTGACCCTTCTTCACTTTGAGCCTTTGCGAATATCACCCTCCGCTTCGGGGCATTAGCTAATAGATCCTCAACCGCTCATTTCTAGTACTCAACTTCCACTTGTGTTCACATCCAATGTTCGTTATCTCCACGAGTCACAACCGGTCATTAAGACCGAAGTTGTTGTTTTAGCAATGACTAACGCAGGCTCACAGATGTCTTGCGCTATGTTCTCAGCTGCCCCGAGCCCTTCCGCTGGCAGTATGCTTTCCTGTCTTCCGAACTCGAGACCATGTACCGCAACAGCCGCGCCGTCTACACTCTGCTCTGCACCGACTGGAAAGATCGGGATCCTATTTGTGCTCTCTGCTTCAAAGCGTCTGTCCGAAACTGTGACAAGGGCAGTGTTCTGGGCTTGGAACTGTAGTTCAATTCAGCTAATAAACTACTTTGGTCTCGAAGGCCTTGTTGATTCCTCCAACCTCCCGAGAGAGGCTGGGATCTCAAGCCTTCTTATGCCAAAGGGGAACGGTACGTACCGTAGTACGTACCGGGCCTTGTTGCCTGAGCTTCAAGGTGTCTATCTAGTGGTCTGAGTACATATGGATCCTTCTGAATGCTTTCATC
>RANY01000981.1:0-13005 GCA_009805235.1 Neurospora pannonica FGSC 7221
ACACCCACCCCCCAAAAAAAACCCCCCAAAAAAAAAAAAAAAAAAAAAAAAAAAAAAAAAAAAAAAAAAAAAAAAAAAAAAAAAAAAACAAAAAAAAAAAACCCCAAAAAAAAAAAACAAAAAAAAAAAAACCCCAAAAAAAAAAACCAAAAAAAAAAAACCCAAAAAAAAAAAAACCCAAAGTAGGCAAATCATCGCTGTTCCTCTCGATTCGCCCACCACACGCTAACCGCAACTATAATAATAATAGTCTTTACCCTTTCCGATTCGAATAAAAGATGGCGTCGACTTATACGAATGCTACTGTGTCCGGTCCTTGCGAATCACGCCGCATTACAGTACCAATAGGAGCGTAGGTCGGCATCGGGGTAGTATCGAGCTCGATATTTCTAAGTTTCGTCGACTTCGTTCGAGGAAAAGCTATAAAGATTTGGAAGAGAATATATCAAGACGATTTGCATTCGCCCCAACGCCTCCAACGATATTTAGTCCATTTCTTATATTCGGCTCTCTTATTCATCATCGCCTGGCCGATATTCAAAGGGCACCAGTTTTACACATTCCTGGGTCAAGCGCTCTTCTTCCGTAGAAGGCTACAGCTTTCTACTTATGGTGGTAGTATCGGTATAATCCATTAAGCCGTGGTACCGAAGATGGAATATTACAGCGTGGCTCCACTTTACAGACTTCTGAGTCTTGTTGGCACTCGTCTAGGGCAGTGGGCATCTATCCACTATTCGATGGGATATTGTGTGCGACGCACAAGGCAGCGAAAATGAAGCAGTTGATGGTTGTATTGAGTTGCTAGAAGGAGAAAGAATCTGTGGAGAGGTCTGGAGGGCTAAAATGCCAGGAAGAGAGGCCGTGCGTGGTGTGCCTGAATGGCACCCGTGCACGTGCTGCCAGGAGTTCCACGGCGTTTTTGAATGTCTCGGTGAAGAATCCAAGATTCTACCCGTTGCTCACAGCATCAGAGGCTGTCTTCAACAAGTACATAGGTAGAAGGCAGCGAACCACACAGGGCTATATTTAGCTCTATACAGTCTCTTTTACCTCTTCCGAGGAGCTTTCGTCATGCCTGAACGGGTGCCGCCACCACACTGGCCGACAAATGCGAACCAGGACCGTATCCTAAACTGGTCCGTAGACTAAGCGAGAAATTGGCAACGTTTGCAGAAAAGTACCTTACAAACTGACGCCGACGCGGCGACGAAGGCCGCTAGCACAATAAATCTCGGATTTAAAGGAAGACTTACCAATGGTACCTAGTGTGGATTGGGTTGACTTCTCAAGTTTCCTCCACGAGCAATTGGACGCATGTGCCGGGATCGACTCTTCGGTCAAACTTATAGCCGGGGTTGTGGGAGTGGTTGGTTGTCTGGTTACACTGGGCGATTGTCTGGTTGGAGTAGGCAAACTTTGGATAGAGTGGACAGTAAACAGAGATCGGATGGAGGATAGGGCGGAGGCAAGGAAGAAGAAGAAAGAGGAGGAGGGGACGGGGGTCTAGAGTCGTTACCTATATTATTGCCGCTGCCCGATAGGCTATTGTTATTGCCACTACCGTGTCTTCCTTCTACTAGAACCTCGACACCCTCCTTTGTCTAGCTCTCACCACGCCATTATCTACCGATTATCATGTCGAACACAGAAGCGTCCGGCCGAGAAGGCCAGTATCTCGCCAGGCCCAAACGGAAGCATTCCGATCTATGCACCGGGTTGTTGGACAGATCAGCGTGGTCGGTATGGTCACATACCGGTCAAGCAAGTAAAAGATAAATATAATATTCATTCCCAAAATCACTCAACGCTACCAACAAGTAGTATGACGAAGCAAGCCACCCATCATTCTCCTCCACCTCAGCCTTCTTCTTCTTCTCCATCTCCTCAACCTTCTTCCCTAGCTCATCCTGAAGAGCTTGCGCGAAACCAAATGCCTCTCCGACGGAGCTATTCAGGATCTCTCGCATGCTCCATGCCATTTCGATGCGGTGTCCTTGGTATGGTGTGTTCGGACAAAAGTTCTCAAAGACAACCGCATAGCCGCCGGGGGTATGGCCGTGTTCGTGTGTAGCGGATGCGTCGGTGAACATGGCGAGTATGAAGTCCTCCTCCGTTGAGGTTTGGGCATTGATTGTCGTCTCGCGGGCTCTTCTGAGCCTTGGCCGCCCTCTCCTCGGCTCGGCGGCACCCAGCGCAGCCTGAAGAACTGCCACATCCGCCTCGTAGACGCTATCGACATCCGACAGCTCCCAATCAGCAAAGCTGGCCTACAGCTCTGTGCCGAGGGGCGCCATGCCGGCGTAGATGTGGCGGTTAGTGGTCCTCTTACAAGTGATGTAAGGATTGTCGCGGGTATCCTTTTTTTTATTCCTTTTCGGCATCATGACATTGACGGGGGCTGAGGTGGCGTTGGGCCTGGCCATTGTCAAGGGCCTCGGAGCTTCGGTCGACATGATTTTCAAATCATACACTATTGGCCAGACGTTCAAAGCATTCCCTCGGTCTCTCCGCGACATCCAACTCCCCAGAACGCATACAGTTAGTGAACTTATAGCCAGAACCTGCAGGCGTGGGCGCCGACTTGATTATGTCCAAGTCTCGTGTGCCGAAGGGATAGAAGGCTTGAGTTGGAGGGAGAATGGCTCAAAAAGGGTCGTTTCGGAGGGTCGTGGGCCTTCCCGAGATTCCCACGCTTTTCGTCTGAAGTCCTGAGAATTGTAAAAGATCCGACGCGTCTCTTTGATCATATCAGGGGATTTCTCAGGAAAAGGTATGTGTCCTTTCATCTTGTCTCCCTGCCAGGTGATCCCTTTCATCCCACGTCATCGATATGGCTGGTTCAGAGGAAAAAAGCTCCTTGGACAGTCTCCGGTTCAAGGGCGCCGCAAAGCCCACCCGCCTTTCCTCGGATGGCATCCATATCGACAAACCCTAGTGACATTGCACTGACGTGGGATCTATATAAGCACCCAACTACGCTCCGCGGCCGCTAAGAGCATTTAGTCATTAAGGTCTTCCCCTCGCTCATCCACTACAAAAGCTGCACGTAACGACGACCCTTTTCGATTCCTTACCTTGATCATTGCGGGCGAAACTGGGTTGATATCAACAAGGACATGCAGACGCTACAACCAATTTAAACCAACTACAACCACCACCACCGACCACGCAACAACTTGATATTAGCGGAACGCCTAAAGACGAGCTCGTCATCATTGTTGGGGAGCTATTGTATAGCGCAGACGCCCCAAATCAGCCACCTACACCCAAATCCCCGAAAGGTAGCCGCAAAAAGAAAGACGGCCGAAGCACAGGTGCGGACGACATCATACAAGGCCGTCTGTCTTAGAGCAGCCGGTGTTTATTGCAGCAGCCCCAAAGGGCACAGGCCTTGTGGACGGTTCGCCCCCGATGTCAGCCCGCTGCCTGAGCCGGAGAGCCTTAACAACCTTTAACATCATCGCCAACGGGTGCGCGCTCTGCTGCTGTCTGTACAAACCCGTTCGCAATTTTCAGAACTGGGTCCTTCAAGGGCATGTGCCTTTGTGCAAGTCGTGTTGCGGACGTGACGAGGAGACCACGACTCCGGCCTCTTCAGAAGGAATGCCTCTAGTCGATGAACAACCGGAACCATGTGGCCCAACACGTAGGTGAACCTTTCGCCCATGTCCTGTAACTCACCGGCGAGGCGCATGGAGGGAGGGATATGAAGGAAAGATGAGGGAGGACAGGGCTGGTGATGGTGGTTTGGTTTCCCTTGACGTGGTGGCGAGGGCTTTCATCTAACCGTAGCTTCCACTTCGGAAGGAGTGATGAACAGGGTGATTAATAAGTGGTTTGGGTGCAGGCCGTAGAGGTACCTCTAGCTGTCGGATCTGTCATATTTGGAAGCTGCATCCCAGCAGTGTCTTCTAATGTGGAGTATTTCGTCGTGGTCTGGCACACCTTTTTCTCTTCCTCCCACCATACATTTGCTCTCCCCCATTCGGTTCCCATTGCTGCGGATCTTCTCCTTACGATGGCCTGCCATACCACAAAACATGGTGACCAACAAAAACCACCACCACGCCCAAAGCCCTCCTAGAAACCAATTGCTACTGCCCGAAGCCAAACGACGACCACCAGACAATAGATATACAGCAACCACCCCCGATGGACTCGATAGTCCCAACCGAGCAACTCGGCCTCCGGCGAAGAACATCAAGAAAGATTCCAACAACTACAAACCTAACAGCCTCATTTTCACGCTCTTTGCCGCCACCGCAACCGCCAGCAGGAAGGTCGAGGTGGCAGGAGGTGATAATGAGCCCCTGGCATCTGACAGCCGCGGCCTCAATGATCTCGCGAACGGACGTGTTTTGATCAAGTATGACCCCGATCATGAAGGGAAGAAGAAGGTTATTTTGTGGGTTGAGAAGAACAAGATCTATGAGCATGAATGGAACTAGGTAGGTAGGCAGGCCCGGTTACCATGCCCCCATCCAGGTACCACCTTTACTTGCCTCGGCACATATGCCAATGCTCGGATTCGACATCAGATTGTGCATCCGTGGATGGACTTGTTGCCGCTTTCTCCGTCACGAGACACGTCGTTCGTATACATATGCGATCCCTCCCTACGACACACGGCGCAACAACGGGTCCAGAATCAACTGCAACCAAGGAAAGACGTGGACCAGCTCAGCGACATGCATTACGTCTGGGAGAGCACCACCACCAGCGTCGCAGAAGCCGCCAAAGCTATTCGGCGCGGAAAGTCCCTTCTGACAGCCTGGCGTAAGTTATATTGTGCCCCTTACTTTATTCCGTTTACTCGAGCTCCTGTTTCCTGTTGTTGTATTAGGTTGCTGATATTTTGATGCCCACTATAGTGTCCATCATTTTCGTTATCGCAATCCCCGGTAACGCGTGGCTATAGGCCCATTCTCTATATCAAGACGACGTTATTCTTGGCAGCAATGGAACGGTGCAAACATCCATATCACCCCGAATATCATGCCCCCTCGCCTGTTCCCGCCTGGATATCGGCTGGAGAGGGAGCAATCGGGGTAATATGCGCCATCCTCGGGACGAAATTCATCATAGTCAAGGGCCGAGCGATGTGGTCTAAAGTGAAGCCCTGAGGGCATGGTAGAATGTGTGAAGGTGTTACTCCGTCACGGGGCCAAGACGGACACGGGTCCCTTCAATTTGCAGAGCTTGTTTGAGCGGGTTCATCAACCGGGTTTCCCAAGATCACCGAGAAACGTATCGGGTGATGATGGAGCACGAAGGTATCCCGCTGGAAACGATACCAGCGGAACACTACGCTTGGCAGAAACGACACGGAAGCGTATCGGTGGACGAGGATTTGACGACCTAAAGAGCCGTAGACTACGACCTTAGGGAGGCCCGGGGCAGTGGAAGAAGAGATCATGACTGGATACCTCGTGGCTGTTCGTTTTGTTGAAAGAGGGAATAGAGAGTGTTGAAGGGTTGAGCCTGTGGGATAACTGGAGTCCTCGCGAGAAAAATGATGAGTTGTACCATCCAATCGATAAACACGGTAGATCTCAAAATAACACCGTTCTCCTTACCATCGTGACCCCAAAAAAGACATTCGTCTTCTTGATCAGCATCCTAAACTAGCGCGATCTAGGTCTTCCGAAGATGACAAAATCCACGTGGGTAGAAACAACACAAGCATTCTGAATCGAGCTCTCCAAAGACATATCACCGTACATAGGTATCAACACCATACATGTAATCCAGGGAAGACTTGACGGGGACGTGTTGGGGCGGGAAAGTGTCAGCCATCAGCCATCAGCTACAGCCACCAGCCACCAGCTATTATATGCTCATATGCAAGTGGTTAGTTGACTCGTGGGCTCCGTGTCGCAGTCGAAAGGGGGTTCGTTCGCTCCATTTTCTTCAATCGCTCCCTTTTCGTTCGCTCCTGTAGGGGGGAGGTGGTCCCGGCCCTGGGTGCGGCGCATGCTTGTGGAACTGGTCCCGCGGTTCATTCCATGAGAACCCGGCAATGCAATGCATCGTCTGCATGTTGTGAGGTCTTATGTCTACCTCTGACCGAGGAGAGAAATACCAACAGCAATAGAGCACAAGTTGACGACCACCCCTCGGCTCAGGTCGGCTCGGTAGGTCTTCAGGGTTGATGCTGTGATGCTGTGATGTGAGAAAAGGCATACTTTGATCCGACTAGACGCCATAGGTTCCGTAGGGACTCGGTGGCCGGTGCATTGGCGGCGGGCGGAGCGATCTGGGTGTTAGTGGTACTCCCGCTCCTGTATAAGCCGTTGCTATTAGTCCAGTCAGTCATTCATGGGATCTCGGCCAGAACAGGCAGAGTGTCAGAAGATGGACGGGCGATATGAGAGTAGGTAGTAAGTAAGGTATGCATCCTTGAGGCGGACTATTATGTCCTGAGGAAGTCATCTCCTGAGGTAGTACTGGAATGGCCAAGGCAAAGACCAGCATCTAATCAAGTTTCTGTTTGCTCTCTTCCAAGTTCCAAAAGAGCCACTGCACGAGATCCTCATTCCGCTTCATAAGAGCCTTGACTTGATTTGCTCCAGAACAGGCTCAGAAGCTGACATACCCTCAACAAGCAAACCCTCGCCAGTCCTCGCCAGTCCTCGCCAGTCCCCAGGACCAGGGGCAATTACTTCGCCCTTCAATTCATTTGGTTGCCCTGTTCTGAGCATGTGATCAAGCTCCTTTGGCCAGCTCCTTTGGCCAGCGAGCGGCCCCAGGTCCTGGTCGGCTTCTTCTTCCAACCGTTGGAGTCTGCGGACAGGTAGGTAGGCGTCGATGACGGCCAGCTTGCTTGCTTCCACGACAAGCCGGGAAGTTTGTCTCAGTCTCAGTCCGCCGCCGGGCAGATTCTCAGGTCGGGATGGGTCGGTCGCCTTGTGAGTGGTAGATGTAGCCGTGCCTTGAGTCTGCACAAGGCGACGTGAAACTCCCGAAATTGACTGGGGAATTCAAGCTCGTTGTGGGTAGCACGACGGGGTAGGAATGGAGCTGGTTCACACGTTGGCAGCGGAGGTACGTAGGTAGATGAGATAGACGGGATTCCGACGCTTGGTAGCCCTTCCACTCTGGTTTGATATCGTCGTATTTGTTGTGGGGAGGGTGACGGGGGCGAGCGAGAAACAATCCGTGAATGTGGATGTTGAAGATGTCGGTCACGTCGGGTCCAGGATGCGGTCTTCAGTTCGTTTCTCGTCGGTGTCATATTGCGGTGCTGTGTGTGCGCATATATGGGATGGTGAGAAGAGTGTCAAATCCATATTTCGATCGGCGCCAATCGTACGGAAGGATATTCGTGGTGAAGAAAGACCGTGTCCTGGTGGACTAGGTATGGTGGCATAGCTTTTGTCGGTTTGGACTGCTTCTGGATTACGTTAAGAACTGGCCAAATTGGACGAGCCCATGTCGAAAAACTTCCAGTCATGTTCCCTGACTAGGCAGGTAATGAATTTGGAGGACCATCATGTGGCAGGTCATGGGCCGTTTTATACCTATCCCTCATGGCCACGAAGCAGGACAGATGAGTAGGGCATGGTCATTCCGTCGTCAAGACATGACTGCCTCTCTCCCTGGCGACAATTATCATTCAGCATCGCTGCCGCAAACAGAAGGAACAACAAGTAGAGGGGGAAAAGACCTGACTCATATCGAGTCAGGGCGTATCATTTGGTTTTATGTATATCCACCATTGTAATATGTTCGAATATCTTTCCACACCAATTTTGGTCTCCATTGGAACCAGTTGATGGCCAACGCACCGGACGCACCTGTCTCTCGCACTTTTTATCATCATCATCACCCTTCTCTTTGATATCTTGGCAGGTTTAACATTGTTCGTCCGGTGCTTTTTTTCACGCATCAGTATAACAATCACCATATGCCGTTCGTTGAGAGCGGAGGCTATGCTTGACAGTAGGTCAGTATGACTATCACCATCAAACTTGACTGTATGCGTACGTAGCCCGGCGATGCACAATTTTCCTGTTGACACATGTTGAGTCAGCTGGTGTTTGCCCTGGCCTGGAAGGGATGGGAGGGACCTACGTCATGCCCACATGCCCAACCTTTCGGTCGGGCACGGCGATCCCCAAGACTGAGACAACAGCTCAGGGACCACCTTCGTTTGCAGATTTTGTTTGTTTGCTCGGATTTAGAGCTCCTTCTTGCCGGTACCGGCAGCCTTGGCCCTCTCGCGGTCGCGCTTGGCATAGATCTCGGCAGTGAAGGGGTTCTCAAACTGGATAGCGACGATGTAGACGAAGAGAACCCAGGCAGTCAGAAGAAGACCAGCGGGCTTGCCGTACAGAAGGGCGGTACCGAGGAAGCTCATGGTGGAGCCGTAGTACATGGGAGCGCTGGTGACATTGAAGGGGAAGCCGGTGACGATGTCATCCATCAGAATGCCAAAGTAGTCACCAAGGAAGGTGCCGGTGATACCCAGGCGCAATGTAGAGGTGATGACGAGGAGGTTGCCGAGGCCGAGGAGGGCATAGGCGGCGTATTTGACATTGGTGCCCTCGAGGAGCGGGTGGGAGGGCTGGTCACGGAGAGCGCGCTCGTAGAGGAAGTCGCGGACGAGGCCGAGGCCGAAGATGGTGGCGGCCAGGAAGTAGCAGGCTACCTGGGCATTGCCGCCAAAAGCGCGGGTGAGGAACTTGGTGCGGTACTCTGTGGAGGTGTGTTAGGGGGTCTCTCGTTATCGAGCGTTGGGCCGTTGGGCTGGTTGGGTTTGCGCGGACGAACCTCTGCGAGCAACGATGCTAGGGAGGGGTTAGCTGATGTCGCGGTCGGGTCGAGAACACAAGAGACTCACTTCCAGAAGGTAGGGTTAAAGGCAATGGCAGCAGCAGAGACTGGCGCGTGGTGGTTAGCAAGATGGATCGCGAACAGAAAATGACATGTGAATGTGGAGTCGCATACGGGCGAGGCTCTGCTTGCTGTAGTCAACAAAGTTGAACAGGTCGGCGACACCTTGGGCGACGAGAGGCATGTTGGTGATGATTTGGGGGGAGGGTGTTCGAAACAGGTGCGTCTGGTTCGTTGGTTCGTTGGTGGTCGGGCTGTCGAGAGATCGAGAGGGAAAGAAAAGTTGGAGGAGGACAGACTTGTGGCCTTTTTTAATGTTGAGGATTCGCCGGGACTCCTCCGCATGGAAAGCATCAGATGGATGGGACGTTGGAATGGAAGTTTCCATGGGCAAGTCGAGTCTGCACGTGTCAACGGAACGGAATTCCAATGACGCTATGCCCAACATTTCTCCAGCTCGCTGTAGGCTACCCCGGGTGTTACGCCTTAGTGGCCGCTTTAGCGCAATATTGTGGGTCCGTCGCTTGCTGACAGCGCCCGTTGGCCCGTAAGAGCGCTCCAAACCCCAGCCGTAGGGCCAATGGGATCCACTCCTTCAGAAGCTACCCCTCCTCTTCGCGACGGATTGAGAAGAGCTCCGTCTTTTCCCTTTTCGTCCTTCGTCTGTTTTCTCATGAAACGCGATGCAACCACCAAGACGAGACCGGGATTCTTGAGACCACATTGCAGCTGGCTGCTTCCACTTCATTTGGGATAGACTTTTATCAATTGTTTTGTCTTAATATTTTGCAGACGATTCCTCATCATGAGTGCTTCATTCAATCCATGATCTCACTTCTCTATTGATGACAATCTGATACCCCCACCCCCTTCCTCATCTCACATCATGCCCCCCAAAGCATCAAAAAGGGGCAAGACCTGCTCCAAGGCCACCACCACCCCCAAAGAAACAACAGCAACATCCGCCCCCGACCTCCTCACCAAATCCAAAGAAGCCTACGAGCAAGAACTCAAAGGTCTCGCCAAAAAGGCCCGCACCCAAAAGGGCTACTGGGCCGGCCAACTCGCCATCTACATCCACTCCTTCATCCTGCTCGGCCTCATCGCCATCGCCTCCAACGTCTCGCAGCTCGTTCTCTCGCCCGTCTACGGCTCCATCCCCGCGTCGATATGGCACTCCAAGCTGGTCATGGCCGCCTGCTTCACCGGCTGGGCGTCCAACATCTTCTTGGATCGCGCGTTGCCGATTGAGCCTGTGGAGCTGCTGCCTTTGATCGCTATGTACATCCCGCCTGTTCAGTACTTGCTGTTCCGGGCGAGCGGGTATCTGGGTGCTTATTATGGCCCGTTAGTCACCGAGCTGTTGACGCTGTTCCCGTTGATCACCATCTCCTCGGCCTGTGTCGCGACGAACTTGGAGTATGCCGATTTTGGACCGGTGCCCAAGTTCATTGCTGATGCTGCGCCTGGTCTGGGGTCGTTCGGCTTCTTCAAGGCGGCAGAGAAGTTGAGCGGCAACTTCATTGCGCAGAATATTGGCAAGAACTTCTACATGACCAGGATTGGACTGGAGGGTTTGCTGGCTGCTTCGTACACCACCATTGCGCCGTCCAAGTTCTTGTTGTTTGGACTGCCTGCGTTGTTGCACACTACGCTTTTGAACCCGCATCTGGCCTCGCCTATGGCGCTTTCTAAGTTGAACAGCGGGCTGGAGAAGGAGGGATGGGTGGTGCTGGATCGCCGGGATTCTATCACGGGTTATGTCTCGGTAGTGGAGAGTCTGAACGACGGGTTCAGGGTGTTGAGGTGTGACCACAGCCTGCTTGGTGGCGAGTGGGTGAAGTTCAAGGATACCGGCCGGTTCAAGGGAAACCAGGTTGCTGAGCCTATCTATGGCGTGTTTGCCATGTTGGAGGCTGTGAGGTTGGTCGAAGTGCCCAACCCGGTTCCTGACAATGAGGCGAAGGCTTTGATCATGTATGTCTTCCCCTTTACCCTCTTGTCATGCCCTCACTAACCTCATGACAGTGGCCTCGGCATCGGCACCACCCCCGCCGCCCTCGTCGCCCACGGCATCAACACCACCGTCGTCGAAATCGACCCTGTCGTCCACGAGTTCGCCACCAAGTACTTCCAGCTTCCGTCCAACCACACCGCCATGATCGAAGACGCCGTCAGCTACACCGATCGCCTCGTCAACCAGACTCAAGGTGTCGGCCAGTTCGACTACATCATCCATGACGTCTTCACCGGTGGTGCGGAGCCCGTCGCTCTGTTCACTTACGAGTTCCTGCAGAACTTGAACTCCCTTCTCAAACCAGACGGCGTCGTCGCCATCGTACGTCATCCACCTCCCCCATTTGTTCGACCTGGTGGTGGCTAACAACAAACAGAACTACGCCGGCGACTTCTCCCTCCCTCCACCCCTCCTCATCACCAACACAATCCGCTCCGTCTTCGGCCCTTCCTGCCGCATCTTCCGCGAACACCCTCGCGACGACGCCCAAGCCGCCGCGCACAACGGCCGGGACTTTACCAACATGGTCATCTTCTGCACCAAGTCTTCTACTCAAGAAATCACCTTCCGCGACCCCACGTCTCGCGATCTGCTCAACAGTCCCAGCCGCGAAGCGTTTTTGCTGCCCAAGTGGGAGGTTACGGATGAGGATCTGCTCAGGGGTGTCAATGGGGGTGTGGAAGAAGCGGAGAAGCTGGGGGTTTTGAGGAGGAATGATACGGCTGCGTTGGAGAAGTGGCAGGAGGTAAGTGCGCTTGGGCATTGGGAGATTATGAGGGGGGTGTTGCCGGAGGTTGTGTGGGTTAATTGGTAGATGTTTCTGTTTCGAGTGAGGGGTGCGAAAGAAGGGATCTGGGATGGGTGTGTGAATGGGGGAGGAAAAGGAATGTGTTGGTAGATTTGTCATTTCTTGTAGATATCGTGTCGCGATTGCGTAATTGAGGGTTTCCTTTTGGTATTTGCCTTCCTTTCTGTCTTTCAACTGAACTGTTGGATATCGTGCGAACCCTGTGGTTCAACCATCATCTTTCCCGGTCATTGCGGTTTTCTGACTCCCAGGTCCCTTCATAAGCAGCCTACCTGGACAAGAAAAGCACATACGGCCATAGATAGTGGAAAACTCGGGATCCCGTCCGCTCTCCCATAGATAAGCTACTAATCGGTAGCTTATCTATGAGAGTAGTTTTTACAGGGGTTTAGATGACTCAGCTACACCTCTGCCGGGATATGAATGTTAGGGCGAGTACGTCGATCCTACAGAAAGTAGGGGAACAGAGGTTAGCGGCTGGGCACTTTTCTGTAAGTGCCACGCTGTGGCAAAAGTCAAAAATTAACCTTTCATACGCCGGCAGAGGTGTAGAAACGCCGGCGTTTCCAGAAGCGTTTTCATCCCATCAATCGATCCTACAGAAAGTAGGGGAACAGAGGYTAGCGGCTGGGCACTTTTCTGTAAGTGCCACGCTGTGGCAAAAGTCAAAAATTAACCTTTCATACGCCGGCAGAGGTGTAGAAACGCCGGCGTTTCCAGAAGCGTTTTCATCCCATCACTCACGCCAAGCTCACCAAATACACCATTTCCACCTACTCACGCCAAGCGCGGCTAAGACTATGAGGCGGGCTAGCACATTGAAGGTTAATTCTAAATTAGGCTTCGATACCATGGTTCTATGGGAGCACACGGTGACTTTTATCCTTCAGCAGCGGGGGCGTAAAGTTGTAGAACTCGCTGTCCTGTTCTGGGTTATCACAACCAAGTTCAAAGCCGCAGGCGGAATTCTGAACCAGAGATGTCGGAGCGGCAGTAACGACCATTCACAAGACTGAGCTTCTTCCCATCAATCAGCATGGCTAATCCAGAAAGAGGGATAACATTTCGTCACCCATACGAGCCGAATTACTACCTAGTGTGAAGTCAGTCTTGGAGTACCTTCAACACCCAGTCGGTGGTACAAAGCCGCATGTTAAACCGCGGTCCCCCGTGATATCGGAAATGGCTGGATTCCCAGCCATTACCTGTACTGTTAAACCTGCACATAACGATTTTAGGGATAACGATATTCTGACATTAACGTTACAATGTTGGCTTCCCGATAGTYAATATATGGTGTTTACGATAATTCTGAGATATCAGATTAACGATACGATTTCTG
>RANY01000982.1:0-12226 GCA_009805235.1 Neurospora pannonica FGSC 7221
GACAGGCGGGCCGCCGCGGTATGCACAGCGCGACGGCGGGCTACTGGAACGAGAAGACGGACGGCATGTGGAGCTTCAAGTATGATGGCGAGGCCAAGGGGCTTGATGTTGTCATTATGCTCATCTGGATTGCCCTCTAATAACGGGGTTACGAAGAGGAGGAGATGTGCGTGGGTTCCGTCCGGTCACCCCTTATGATGTGGTGATTGATGGATGGGAGAGGCGCATGACGAGGGACTGGGAGCGCCCGGAGCCGGTATACCAAACAAGCGACAATAACAATAATTTACTCTGTAATGATATCGTACCTTATTCACATGGTGCTGAATGAGAGGGATCAACGTGAACCGGCTGCGGTGGTTTCATCGGCTGGACTCAACACTGGCGCGGCTGTCGCGGCTAGACGGGGTCCATGAACCCTGATGGTGTGCTTCCATCGAAGCGGCTGTATGACTTCAACGTCGAGGAGTGGTGGTAAGATTATCTTGCCTGCTAATATCATAGGGACCAAAATATGTGAAGTGATCAACGCTGGTTACTACGCCATAAACCTTCCAGTGTCTCTATACAGCCATGTTGATAGGACCGGTGGGCTTCAGGGTCAGAAAAACCGGGGGACATTGACCCGAAACCTCGAAAAGATCTTCGGCCCTCCATTGGAGTGAATGCCCCGGAAGGTACGGTACGGCCAGGGTGGATCTTGGCGAACCTGGATCACGGATCACGAAACTGAAGGTATCTTGCTTCGACTACGAGAAAATCCCGGGGCCCTGGATCGCGGGTATGACGTCTATGGGTAGATTCCCGTCCTGTTTTGACTTCTTACACCGCGACTTCACCGCGACTTTGGGGCTCAGACCAATGTACTTCTGATGCTTGACCCGATATAACCTCGAGAAACCAGGGTTTACTTGAGTCCGGCTTCCTATGAGTGGAAAGTCCGGTCTGGTCTGTGGATGGTGCATTTTGCCCTTTTATGCCCTGCTCCGGTGGCCGTTGCGGGTGTTCCTGCATGACGGGCTGTGTGGTGTGYCAGGTATGGTTCACGATACGAATACAAGATGAACATCGTGGAAGCTAAACTGTCGATAAGATCTGAATCAGTAACTACTCTGATCAGCCTCGGCCCTTTTGCTGGAAGCCGTACCCTTAAGCCGCCGGGCACGCCGAGAGATGGATGGTGTTGGGATTCTTCGTTCGTAGGCAGATTGGCGTGACTTTGATAGCCACGAGCTGAGGGATGTCATTCGAGTGCTCGCTTCATGTTTGGTCCTTTGAGACTGTGTCGGCCACTGCCGGGCTCGCAGTCAAAACGCAGGTCCGTCTTCAACCCGTACGGAGATACCCGATACTGAAAGCCAGTAGTTACCAGTTCTTGGAATTAACTGTGATTCGGTGGATAAAATGCTTTGGGAGCAATATCTCCCGTTGCCGTCCGTCTCCTGTAGCTGTGATCGCGTGAACGATCCTGCACCATGGAGTGTGGCATTGACAGCCGCACCACCATTGACGTTACTAAAGTATTGGACAATTCTTTGGACTCGTCGAATCAATGAAGCAATTAGCAACAAAGCGGCGCAGCAACACTCTTGTCTCCATATTCGCCACGCATTGAACCCGTACACCTCCGTTTTGAATGATGAAGATCTCTACCCATTCATCCTCGATTGCATCGTACGTGTTTCGGGCGCTCTAACAGCCTTGCCAGCTCGATACGACGCCATGTGTATACACCTCTGCTTGGATGTAAAACGTTAGCTTGGTACATCATGCAGACAAGAAACAGGGGGCGTGCGTATGGGGACTCAAGTACTTTTCTGTATGAAAATTAGGGATTTTTGCCACCCCCAAAAACCACGCTAACAAGTTATATCCATGCAGAGGTGTACTTATGTGCACTTTTCATAGAAGGGATCAGACTGGGTCGAAGTCTATTTCGATATCCCTATCTACCGGCTGTTCAGCGCACCATCACGTGCAGAAGAACAGCTGGATGATTTAGTGTACACATCATAGCCGCCGATTGTTGGAGGGCTATAATGAATTGTACCCCCAAATACCCAAATATGCCTCCAGAGTAGCCAGTCAAATGAGGATAACCAAGTATTATTGTAACAAAGTTAAAGATCAGTACAAGATAGACAAGTCTACTGTGTAACAAGAAGCGAAGAAAAAACGGAAAACGACCGCCACCGATATGCGGAGGCAAGTACTCCATAACCTACATTTACCACTCCTATGCAATAGTACATTCTGTACTCCTACATACAACGCTGTCAGTGGGTTGGGCTGGGTTTCAGTGCCTGCTGCTTCTGGCTGCATTTTACGGCATAACTTTTCGAAAACGAGGCGCTGGTCTATCATTTACTTCACAACCAGATCTGGCGTGAAGATGGCGATTAGTTGCCGACAACATTTACATATCAAGAAGAATGTCGTCAGGGGTAATTGTGTGTGTACTAGTGAAAGGACTCCGTAAATAAGGATGATACTAGAAGGCGGGGTAGTGGATAAAGCAGGTCAACTCTTGGGCGTCAGCGACCGTCTTGGCTTTGGGATGATAGGTATCATCCGGTCGTGTCATTGACGTACGATCTGGCCCAGCGGATTCGATGTTCGTTTGAGAGGGTTTGATATGCGACATGTAAAGATGGGAACACTGACATGCACGTTATCGGACGAAGAAAAACGGCAGATGGAGAAAGATGGTACCGGCGTTTTCGTACCATTCAGTGTCCGCGATCCATCATGACTCGGGAATAGTGTATCAACAAGGCAACGACTGCGAAACCCAAAGGGGGTGCCGTGTGCCATCAGAGCTGTCAACATGTTGCAACTTGCGACTTGGGCGCATCACATATTTGGAGAGTCCAGGCAATTCCATCCAAGTCATTCAAGCATATCCCCACACGGAGATACAACCTTGAGGTCCCAACTCCCAAGAGTCCAAGAGCGCGTTTGGTTCAACTAACAAAAAGTCAACTTGTTTTTACAAGGGGTAGAGGAGGGTACAAAGCCAAAAAGCAGCTAAGGAGGTACCACATGAGATGGGGGCCAAAGTGACAAGGGTGCATTCTGCTTCTTGCTATCTTCATGCCCTTGGGCAGTAAGATAGAAACCAACAAAATGCTCCTGCAGGGGCCCACTAATTCCCTTCTTAAGCCTTCCGGACTGCATGCATTTGCCTGCCTTAGCGCGATACATTTGTATGCAGCCAAAACCAATATGACCCCCAACTACCTGTATAAAACAGCAAGAAAACAGTTTGTTGGCTAGCAGGGATCATTTTCCCATACAAACTTTTATTTTGTTGGTTGAACCAAACACGCCCCAAGACGGGACCAGACCCCTGCGATCCCGGCCAAGGTTGCAGGAAAGCAGGTCTTAGCAAAGTCTAGCAGTGCAACATGAGGATTCCAACATGTTCTGGCCGATCGATTGATGACTTCTTCGAAGACCGATAGCAGACCGATAAACGGCTTCCTTGGATTATTCTGTGATTGGTCAGAACCCCTTGCTGGCCGAACGACGTCTGTGGTTGTGAATTGGTTACTCTTTGGTGCCAGGTCCTCTCCAGATTGGGATGAACCAAAGAACGACTGCCAGTTTGCTCTCTCTTGTGGTTTTGATACCACTCGAACCCACAATCCCACAACGCCTGAGACCCTACTTTGCCTTCACCTCCACCGCGAGTCCACCAGGGCCCAACCGGGCTGAGGATGGCAGCGATTGAGAAACAACATGAAGCAACGGCAAGAAGATCTGCGGCGGCCTGTATGCGTGATAGTGCGTAACAACTCCGACCGTACCGGGCCGTCCAAGAGGCGTCCGGAAACGGATCGCAACGGAACCAGGAAAAAGGCAACATCGGAGTGAAAGTGACATGCAAAGGCCTGTCTGGCCTCGTGACGATCCCCTCCACCGCTCTCCTAGCACCGTGCCACAAACGAGCCCTGGAATTTTCCCTCCGGAGACTACACTACCTACCGTTCCTTCTTTACCATTTCACCTCTCACCCTTTATCCATCGGAATCTAATCCGCGTTCAGGCATCGCCTTCCACTCTACCCTCTTTCCATTTACGCCTCCAACTCAGCGAACCGGAATCTTGGTTCCTGCCCACTTTCTTTGTCAGGTACAACCCACTTGCTGGATTCCACACCCAAGACATTTCCCCAGAAACCCGTCCCGCCTATCGATCCATCCCGTCTGTACCACGTCTACGACTATCACCCCCTCCCCCTCCCGTCTCGCCATCCCACCCTCCACCTCCTCATGAGCTTGCTAGTGAGGGGATCCGTATATTATCTCCGTGTGGCCGACGGCATAGGTACCTGAAGTCTTCATAAGAGCAGCCCAGCCCGCTTTACCTCTACCTCCATCCTCCGGCATCATCACCACCATCTAAATCAACCAACTTTAAATCATCCATTACAGTCTGAGACAAGTGATACACGTCGATACCCTCAACGACTACCGTCATCAAAGAGGGGGTGTCATCACGGAGCAGCTATATCACAACAATCACATCAGCTACAACAACAACAACAACAACAACAACAACAACCATCGAGAGAGAACTATAGTACCGATCAACTATCCATCACCACCATGGTCGAGGTTCTCTATAGCACCCCAACCCTTTTGCAGGGTTCGGGGTTGCCGTTCACCAGAGAGGATCACAGGAGGAAGGAAATGAGCCTTATGCGGTCAGGAAAGCGAGTTCCACGCCGGTCTCAAACCTTCCAGGAATATCACATCCCGCAGCCCCCTCTCTTTACCCTCCACACCATTCAACAGCTTCCCGAAGAAGATGTTGTCAAGCAGCCGGTCGTATCTGTGAAGGAGAGGAGCCAGCCCAAGCCGACAGAAGAGAAGGTGACGGTACGACGCAGGCCTGCGCTGGGCCCTCCTCGCCGGTCTTACTCTGTCACGGATCGTTTGCCGTTGCCCGTGCCATCGGCAGGCAAGCTCTTGCTCGATCTGCCACCAGAGCTGCACATGGCCATCTTCGACTTTCTCGACCCTATCGATAGCACCTGTCTCGGGTTGACCAACAAGCACTTCTACGCCATCCACCGCCGAATGCACGGGACTGTTCCGCTCAGGACGCGGCGCGAGGGTCCAAACGAGCTGGAGTGGGCGTGGCATCTTGCAGGCACTGTCAGGAAATCGGCACCATCCTCTCCGGTGGAGGAGAAGAGCGAAGAAGAGAGCAAGAAGTCTCTGTCACTGTCGCAGCTCCGGGTCCGTGGCCAAGCATACTGCAGAAAATGCGGTGTCACGCGGTGCCAGCTGCATAAGCACATCCAGGAATGGATGGGCGACAACATGGAGTACTGCTCCATCAGGGAGAAGTTTGGGCCGATTGCGCCAGATGGTGCCAAGTCATATTGCTATATGAGCAAGCCTGGCGACAAGACACGGTGTGGGCGACACTTTGTGCGGAAGTCGAAGGTGGTTTTGCAGTGAGCAATGGTTTAGGTTTTCGGTTTTGGGCGGTTTGCTTTTTTGATACAGAAGAGGCGATGATTACTGGGTTTAGCGTTTTTTGAAGCATGGTTAAAGTCGACTATGAAAGGGTTCTAGTCTCGAAGGAACGGGATTACACGTACATACATACCTAGAGAGCATAGGAGGGCTGTTTCACGATTTGGAAGGAGGATTGCAAACTCCAATGACAAATATCTTGGAAACATATAAATGAAGCAGACATTATCTGAGCCTTCCATCGCCGTGCCGGGTGTTCCGACTATTGAAGCGTCATTGCCAGCCCTTACAAGTGATGGAGCACCCCTAAACTGATTTTGATGCTGCCGACAGCCTCGCTATCGTCAATGGATCGTCGAATGAAGCGGGCGAGCAACAGAATGTTGGCCATGTGCCACCTTGGCGATCATGAATGCGGTTGTGGTGGTCTTATCGTCGACACAAGCCACACGATGATATGTACCGAAGACCGAAGTAACGATTGAGGTCGCCCATGGCCCTTGCTTGGCAATTGGCAATGACGTGATTCCCTCTTTGCGAATGCCTGCAATTCAACAAAATTTCCCTTCAGCTGCCACTGCCGCCGCTCGCTTGTTCCCATGTTCCGTTCGGCGGTCGCATCCAATTGCACTAACGGCCTCGACAAGCACTCCGGTTTCCGGCACCCGGTGGCATGCCCCCCACTGTTTGCGGACAGGGCGAGCTTTCTAGCGATTTCTAACAGTGGGCCCATTCCCGCCCCCGGCTTCCATTGCTGCCCTTGTTAGTGCCATGTTTTTTGATGCTTGCCCTGACTTGGACAACCTCCATCTCGCAGGATTTGGCGCTGGAGAGGGAAGCTATCGCTATCTCTACACGACACTAGCTGGAGGAAAATAGACCGGCCGGGGACTTGGCCTTTTGGTGGAATCCCGACCAGCACAGAAAAAAACTTGAAAGGTCACCGCAGCAATAGCGTCGCAATTTGAGGGGACGCTGGCGCCAAAACATGCAGATGACCCTTATTTTCTTCAGGCGCGCAGTGCGTGCCCTATGAAAATGGCACGCAAAAGCCTAGTCGACCGGGGAAAGATGATGCTAGTTTCGCGAAATGTTGAGCCAGCGCATGTTGTTCACCCGAGATGCTTAGCCGTCTGAATGAATGTGAACAGAGTAGCCAGTTTCGGATTGCTGTAAGTGTAGGTAGTAAGTGTGTGTTCTGTGTTGATAAGTTGTGAATGAGCCTCTCACAACATCCCGTCTCTGCTTCTGTTCCATTTGTCACTCCCGTCCATACGGTGCCTCAAGTACCTACGTTGTTTGCCGTCTCCGGTGTGTGTGGTAGCAGGCAAAGGGGCCCTCTGACGTCTTCTCTACATCTTTTTCTTAGCCGCATGTGAAAGAAAGCAACTCTTTCTCCAAGCCAGACCGACCAGATTTCGGAATCGCCATTGGATTCAACAGCTGAAAGAGTACTTGTTACAATCACCCGTGCAACAATCGCATTATCGCGCCAATTGACTCTCCGTCAATCAGACTTCCCGGAGTCTTCCACCAGTTCGGAATCGCAAAGAAAAGAAAAACAAGGAACAGAGAAAGAGAGGCCACCCGGGAATACAACAACCGTCATTTTGAAGCTGGCGATATTTGTTGTATAGTGAGTGCTCGTACCCGGTACCTCTCAACCTGTCAGTCACCTGCAGGCCGCAAGTCTGATACCCGGCGCCGTTAACCCCAAAACTGCGCGCCACAAGGCACATTCGCGCGACCACTTCGCTCCTCATCTCAGTCACAGATCCTCGGACGACGCTGCCACTGCACCTAGCTTCTTGATCTGAGCGCTTCTTGCCTGCAGACGGCATAGGGATACAGGAAGCGTTGCTGGGACTGGAACCAGGAACTGCATTGGAAGGGGTATAGCACGAGGCCCACAATTAGCACTGCAGTACCTTCTACATTGCTCCATTGCTCCATTGCATACTCCATAACTTCTTGGCCCGACCTCTAGTATCGGCTGGCCCAACTCATCAACTCCTTCCCCCTCTTCTTTCTCTCTTCCTACCCCCCCAATCCACTCGCCATGTCACCTTCTCCGAACTCGTCGACGCCTCAGGCTTCTGGGAAACGCAAGCGTAGCTCTGCTGCCGCGGACAGCATCGCCAATTCCAACATCAATACCGCACACCTCGACCCCGTCGACGCCGCCATCATGAACCAGGACCAGATCATCCAGACCGAGTCCCGCGACGCCTCGGCTGAAGAGGGCGATACCACCGCTCCCGAGTCTTCACGCACCGCCGCCGGCCACAGAAAGACCGACTCGGCCACGAGCAGCCACCCGCCTAGCAAGCGCCAGCGCTCCAACGACGACCAACCCTCAGAAGCCCCCGCCACCGCCGATGCGATAGAGCAGGCCCGGGCTATCGATCCCGGCGAGCCTAGTGATACCACCGAAGCCAGTGATGAAATCGCCGAAAGAGTCACCCGCAAGAGCAGCCGCAAGGCCACGACTGGCCAGAACAATGGCAGGGAAGACGAAGAGACGAGTGGCTACCCAATAATATCCAAGGGTCCTGCTATGGCACCACCGCCCATTGGAAAGCTTACCCATCCCGTGGGATACAAGACGAACCCTCCTCCCGTGGGTAGGCCAGTCAGAGTGTATGCGGATGGTGTCTTCGATCTGTTCCATCTTGGGTACGTTCCTCTTTTTTCCTAGAGGTGGGCAGTTGGCGACTGAAGATAGCGAAAGGCCAATGCCCGCGGAGCCGGGTAATTGACGCTCCTTGGGCTTCCCATATGGCTGGGAAAACGAAAGGGGCTCCTTGTAGCTCTTGCAAAGGCTCTTGCTAACCACAAGGTACCACAGACACATGCGCCAGCTCGAGCAGGCAAAGAAGGCCTTCCCCGAAGTCTACCTCCTTGTGGGCGTGACAGGCGACGAGGATACACACAAGCGCAAGGGTTTGACCGTTTTGTCAGGCAAGGAGCGTGCCGAGACCGTCCGGCATTGCAAGTGGGTGGATGAGGTTATTGAGGACTGCCCCTGGATTGTCACACCCGAGTTTCTCGAAGAACACAAGATCGACTACGTTGCCCACGACGACATCCCCTACGGTGCTGACGAGGGTGACGATATTTATGCGCCTATCAAGGCGGCTGGCAAGTTCCTGGTCACGCAACGGACAGAGGGTGTGAGCACCACTGGTATTATCACCAAGTTCGTTATCCCTCACCTATCATTCCATGCATTGCATCCCAGTTTCTGTACTGACAACACTATTTCTTTTTCTGCAGGATCGTCCGCGATTATGAAAAGTATATTGCCCGTCAATTCAAGCGCGGTGCGTCGCGTCAAGAGCTCAACGTCAGCTGGCTGAAGAAGAACGAGCTTGACCTGAAGCGGCACATCCAGGATCTGCGTGACAATATCCGCAGCAACTGGACTACGACCGGACAGGAGCTCAGCAAGGAGCTGCGCCAGTTCTGGCCGTCTAGCCGACCCCAGAGCCCAAGCCCTTCGGGATTCCCCCGACTGCCTCCACAGTTGATGGCTATGGCGCAGAACGGCGGTAGCAGCGCCGATGTTTCGAATGCTGCCAGTCCCAGCCCCCTTGGCCCGGCTTCAGGATCCGCGCAAGCTGGTCCCTCGAACTTGGCGCCCAAGAGCCCAACACAGGCTGCTGCGCAGGCGGCAGGAAACGTGAACGATTTCCTTACGGGCTATACCCTTGGGTTGGTCGGGGGTGTGCGATCTTGGGTAAGTGTTCTGCTGTCTTTCTTTCCCCTGAGCGCTGCTTGTTGAACGCTGTGACTGACTCTGCTCCCTTAGATGACCAGGAGCCGGGGACCTAACCAGGAAGATGGTAGCCGGGCACCCAGCGATGATGACTCGGAAGGGGGCAACCATAAGAGAAGTAACGAGAAGCGGAGGTCCAACGTCCCGGCTGGCTCCGGTGCGGCTTCGGCCTCGGCTTCTACCAGCCGTGCTTAGAGGCGCGTCTGAAGAGAACGACATACGTTGAAGATTGGTTAGATGGGCGTCTCTTTGAATATGATTATGGGATGGGAAAAACAAAACAGAACTTAAATGAACTGGGGTTGGGATGGAGGCCACAGGGCCGGTTAAGGGTGTAATAAAATGGGTGCCGGTGTTTTCTTTCTTTTTTTTCCTTCCTGGTATGGTTCTCTTGAGTTTACTTCCTTGGTGGAGTGTAACTGTACTCTCCTTGTTTGACTACTGCTATCCCGGTCTTACTCAATCATTGTTAAAAGGTTCGGTTTATGTCTCAGAAGTGTACATGTAACTAAAGCATCATTCATTAAGAGTATCCATGCATGCGTATCACATCTACTCACCTCTTATTGCCTCTGTCTTAATTCCTCTATGTTAGTTATCTCCGTTTACCCCTCTGTCTCTTACTTCTCTCTTCATATTTCTCTTCACTTCTCTCCTCACTTCTCTCTTCACTTCCCTCTTCACTTCCCTCCTCACTTCTCTCTCTGCTAACAATCATGCTACTAGTCTACCTATCGGAGACATGAACCGTGAACCGTACTAGGGTAAAGGGTTATCTACGTGATACCTCGGGCAACGGTTTCGGATACTTGAACATCAATATACTCTGAGGCTAAGACTTTAAGTATCCTTCTTTCGTCTGTTAACTAATCTTTTACATCGTCACGTTTTTACGTATCGACTTGTTTGTCTTTATTGACTGACTGTTGGCCAATATGGATAATGATATTTGCTCCATTTCTTGAGCCTACAACCAGATACATCATTCAATGACAGGAAACAAAGTACCTTAGATCAAGACTTCAAACTCACGAGTCTCCCAAGACAAGAGATGCCACGACTTGCACAAGAACCAGCCAGTCACCATGGAAGAACTCCAAGCACCCAAGCGGCACAGCTCCTAAAGCCTCCCACTTCCCACTACCCAACCGACCACTGTGCGTAAGCATATGCTTCTCCCGCTTCTTAACCGTTCAATTAGGATTCACTGGCAGCGAACAAAGGTTGCCATCATCAAGCTCGGGCTCCAGTCCCTTTGCAAGCCACCAACCGCCGTTACATGGGTCTACTAGCCTGCGGGAGTTCAATAACATACTCCCGTCTCTATCCGACCAGTGGCTCGACCCACCATCAACGCCCTTCCCTTACGTATTGCATAGTGTACACATTCCACTCACTTACCAGTCAGCTCCAGGTTCAGACCCTTTCTTACTCGTCCAGCTAAGCGCGGCCGCCGTCGGGAAGGGTGGCGCCGGCGGGTTATTACCCGACTCGACATCGCATGGCAGGTGGTGAGATTCTCTTATGCAAGTAATGCCCTTCGGATGGGTGCGGTAGAGGGACACGTGGGAATCATTTGGTGTGAGCGGAGGTGGGCGCTGTTGGCTTGCTTGTAGCTAGTACAGCAACGGCAATCCTCCCATCCTTCAGTCAATTCTGTACAAATAGATCCATGTACATCATATCCTTTTGTGAGAGGTGTTGATTGCTCTTAGTGTCGGGTATGTATGATAAGTCGCGTCTTTTATCAAGCCAAGTACTGCTTGCGGCACGAGAGGTTACTTCCTGATTCTTAACGGGTGAAGTTACCTTTAACGTTGATCAGACTTGTGGCGGCTTTGTTGATGCTGAGGAATAATCCTCTTGTCAGGTAGGGTCTGTTAATCCTTGAGGTTCTGTTGTTTCCCTGGTTTTTTTTTTTTTCTGAGATCAAACAAGTTCTCACCACGACAACCACTTCTAGATACCGGAAGCTTTACGTCCCTAGTCTCAAATACCTTTATTGACTCTATTATCGATATGTAGCAAGAACCTGTCTACCCCTGAACATCCAATGCACAACACAAACATCGGTGACACCTGGATCATCATACCCCCAGATCGCTTAAACGGATCACTCAGGCATCTTGGTGATGGGATCAAATGATATCCCCGTCATTTGCTATCGAATCTTACCCGATCACTCGCCAATCTTCCTTGCCACGTGGAGGTCATCACATCACATTTCATGAGGCGTGTCAGTGTGCCATTCTAACATCCCACTCTTCCGAAACAAGCGAGCGGTTCATGCTTGCCTTTCTATGTACATGCCAAACGGGTTTGGAACAAGAGCTCCTGAGTTATGATTTTGACTTGGCAAATAGTGCCTCAATTGGCACATTGGCAGTCGAGACATGATATAATGTTAGCCTGGTGATTTCAACCAGATACTGATCCGTATCATAGCTGCAAGGTCATCTTCAAGCTACCCATTATATACCTGCCAATCAGCCACTACTTTTCTTTTATCTTCTTAAACTTCTTTTTCGTTTCTCACAATCCCATTTCATTTTATTCCAATGGCTTTTACCCTTCAAATTTCTGTCTGAACGGCAATTTGGCCTGTTGTCCAAAACCCTTCGCCGCGCGAGCCACATTGCGTTAGCGCTTCTTGCGGCACAATATACCTACAAAGGCGTAAAGCACATGGAGGATAAGATAATGACTACATCCATGTCGAAATATGTCGCGCATAACTGAGCCATGTCACTCCCTCGTGTCCTGCTGTGGGGAGGTTGGCGGTGCGTTGGGGCATGGTCGTGCTTGATGCGATAGGTGGGCGGAATGTTGGTGACGGCCGATTCATCCAAGGTTAATTCAGTGAAGATGGAAAGAAGTTTAAGTTGGTGGTTCGCTCTTGCCCCGTATTGAACTCGATATCCAATTTGGGAAGGGACACTCCGGGGGGGGGGGGGGGGGG
>RANY01000983.1:0-12221 GCA_009805235.1 Neurospora pannonica FGSC 7221
CGCCACCCGCGACGCCTTCCGCGTCGCCCGCTCGGAGCTCGGTGAAGAAGCATGGGACTGGGAAGCCGCCAGGGTGCCCGTCGCGCTATCGCGGGATGAGGCGTTGAAGAGGACGGAAAGGGAAAAGAACCGCCACCCGCGACGCCTTCCGCGTCGCCCGCTCGGAGCTCGGTGAAGAAGCATGGGACTGGGAAGCCGCCAGGGTGCCCGTCGCGCTATCGCGGGATGAGGCGTTGAAGAGGACGGAAAGGGAAAAGAACGAGGCGAAGGAGAAGGAGGATCAGAGGAGAAAGGCAGAGGAGGAGAGGCTGAAGAAGGAAGGGCCAAAGGTGGATGCGACGAAGAGTGGGAAGAAGGCTGGTGGAAGCGTGTTGGCGGCTGCGATGAAACTGACGCCGCAGGAACGGAGGGAAGAGGAGGCGAAGGGGTTGACGCCGGAGATGAAGATGAGGCTGGAGAGGGAGAGGAGGGCGAGGGCGGCGGAGGAGAGGATTAGGAGGTTGCAGGGTGGGCAGTAGGTTTACGCAGTTGGGTGTGGAGTTGAGAGGATCAGGAGAGGGAAAAGAGAGAACAGAGAGTGTCGTGGACACTTAGCGATTGCATTTGGGGAATACCAACTTGGGAGTTAGAGGAAGGGTCTCGAACCAATGGTACCAGTTTGGTTGGATTAAGACCGATTCGTCCGCGAATTGTACACTGCATCTTGCTCTACATCTCGAATCATATAAGTTCCCACAACCTGGGGACTTACCTTTAGAACTACGAGCAAGGGCTCACTAAAAGGAAATATGTCAACAGCCCCGTGTAAAACACACCCGGGAAGTTGTTGAACAATGTTTATAAATGGATGACTCAGTCCAAGGTGACTGAATTCCACGCCCAACATTATCGAAGATTTACGGTCAACTAATGAACATTCGTTATGAGCAATTACTTAGGCCTGAGTCAACAACAGGTGAGCAAGCCATGTTATGATGTTACTGTGGACAGGCTGATGTTGGCCTACATATAAGATGGGCTCCCAACCCTGCTCTATTGACATGCGACTTGTTATCGCTAACGTCTTGAGAAAATCACCTGGTTTCTTGATACCTGGAAAAGGCCTTTCTTTCTAATACTCTATGTAGGATATAGTGCCAGGTACTCGCTGTTCTTGAACTTGCTCTTATCCGTACGCATACTCCTTATATAGGCATTCTCTGATCCCATCACGATGATTAGAATCACATTTACAGGCGTTGAATAGCTCAAGCTATTTGTCTACGAGTTCTTTAAGGTATCCTCGAGAGAATATCTTCAAGTTGTGGACAACTCCCATCCTTTTTGTGATACTGAGTCGCACTTCTTGAGTGGTTGGTTGTTGATCAAGCTTTAACACCCAGCAATGAATGATGAAGTACCCGGAGCCGGAAATTTGCCTTGGGTCGGATTCAGGACTCGAGACTTCTCTTGCTCGTATCATCCCATTCACTGAAACCATTTCATCACGCCATAACAAAAACGGCTGGTGATGGTTCATCGACTACACTCTCGTGCCACGACTATATAATGCTAGTTCCTCGAGATTTCCAGTTCTCCCAATTCGCCTTTCCTTTCACCTAACTGCAGAGGTACACACAATTCACAACTCGCCCAGTCCACCGACTTCCACCATTTACCTTCCCTCACTAAACAACCGCCAGCTCATTTCAGTCAGCACGATGTGTCTCGAAAAGCGCAAGCTCTACACCGTCTGCGGCCACCAATCCTCCGGCATCCGGCCCTGCCATCACCAACGTCAATTGCTGGACGATCCCGAAGCCTCACCTTCTACTCCTCGCGGCAGCGGCGGCGGCGCCCTCGCCTCCAAGTTGTGCTGCTGCCTACGCGCACGCGGCCTTGCAGACGAGTGTCGGCCACCACACCCCTACTTCACCGAAACCCGCTTCGGCTTCTGCTGCCGTTGCCAAGCCTACTACCGCAGCTCCGGCTTTTCTGCTTTCGACGCTCGCGACGGCCAGGCCATTCTCAAGTACTAGAAGTACAAGAACTGCCGTGGCTGGAGCGAGCCGGTGGATGCGAAGTGTGTGCCTGGGAAGGTTATCTTTGATGGCGGGACGGAGTATGTGGAAGATCCGCGGCTGGGAAGAGGGGAGATTGTCATGTTGGGAAGACTCGTGCCGTTCTGCGGGGAGGATGTGGGAGGGGGGGTTCAGAAGTTGGAGGATATTAGGTGGAAGACGATTATGTGGGCGGAGGAGGGGAGGAAGAGGAGGGAGTGGAGGGGGGAGCTTGAGGAGAGGGAGAGGGAGTGGGAGAAGGAGGATCGGGGAGAGGAAGAGGATGAGCCGAGGGATGTGCAGTCTGGGACTGGTCCTCAGCATGATGCCGCTACGGAGACAGACGAGGCCGAGAGAGTCACCAACAGAGCACTGGTCTCGTCGTACCATAACGTCCTGACAAGACTCGCTGCTTCTGCTTCTGAGCACCAATCTAGCCTTTCCCGTAACCACAGCCAGGAGACCGATCTCGCACATATCGCCCGTGCAGAGCACGACCATAACGAATACGAACGGCTCATCGACGAAAAGACTTCCGTCGAACAGAATGACAGCATCAACATCGCCGACCCGCAAGTCGAGAGCCTTTCCGACATCGAGGATCTCCAAGACTACGACTACCACCAGCTTTCAGAGATCCTCGAGGAACGATCGTCGCAATATACCAAATCCCGGCCGTCCAAGGAGTTGTCATCCAAACCCTCTTCCGGCTCCATTTCCGGAGTCACTAGCCAGTCTCCAGTCCTGAGAAAGAAAACTGGCTTTTCCTCGGTGGGACAACACACCACGAACTTCAGCAGGCCTTTGACGGGGTCCATACGCCTGACAAAGAGCAACTTAGCTCGTCTTCATGAGAGACAGGAGCCAAAAGAAGAAGACAAAACACCGAGCACATCAACCGTCCGCGCAACTATCCAACCCAACATCACTACCCCGTTCTCCGTGGCTGCGGTCATTAACACCACGGACAAATTAGTTGACTCTACCATCTCGACCCCTTCACGGTCCATCCATCTTTCTTGCGGAGAGCAGCCCACCAACTCACAAGCTACCCCTAGTGCTGCTACAGTCCAAGTCCAGTCTTCTGACAACAATGCCGCTCCTAGCAATGCTCCCCCAAACACAAACGCCACCACAAACTCAATCCAATCATGGGAAAACTTCACCATCTCCACCCCCTCACAGTCCATCCACTCATCCTGGAGAGAATCTCAAGTCACAACCCCAAAGGCAGGCGAGGCAGGCAAAAGCAGCGTTCTCAACCAACTCAGTCTCAGCCAACTCATGTTCACCATCAGTCCTAACACATCTGGTCGAAGCACGCCCCGCTTGAGGCGCACGTCCCGCATTCAAGGCACGCCTCGTCTTCAAGCTTTGAATGAGGACATCTATCTCAGACCGGAGCAAGTCAACATCGATAACGATAGCGGGTCTGGACTCGAACCGTCTGTTTTTGGGGAATTGTCTGCGGGGATTGTTGGGAAGGAAAAGGGGAAGAAGCAGGAGGGAGAAAAGGAGGGGTGAAAAGGTTAGTTACGGAAGGAGGAGATGGAGCGAAAGATGTAGTTAGGTAAGGTAGGGAAGGTGCCACCGGTAGAGTAGGGGAGGGGAGGGGAGGGGAAGGGGAAGGATTTTTTGCCTTCAGAAAAAGGGAGGGAAGGAGCGAACTGCCCAGTTCAGGGCCAACAAAAGCAATTTCTTTCGATGTAGATGAATTCATGTCACCGTCCAGTCATTTTTTTTGAGATCTATGCATCCCTAAGGGGGTTCAAACAAAACTTCGGGCGGAACTTCACCTCAGTTATGTCTGTTGTAGAAACTTTGAGGCGTCGTGATGAGAGTTCTAGAAGTTCGAACTCAGAGCCAAGACAAAAGAGGACGGACATGGACGGTTATTGGCTCGCCTTGCCAGCATAAGATGGAAAAATTTTGTCTTGTGTCGTTTGTAGAAGGCTTCTTGCCCAACCAACCAGAAGTCTCACAAGCAAAATGTGTGTCCGATTGGATCGCCGCATACTCCTTGCACAGGCAGTGGCTTGGTGGGTTCTAGAAGATGGAGGTCTGTTGAAGCTGTTGATTAGTCGTTGGCAAAGCCGCTTGCTTCTTAAGAGTTTTCTTTTTTGTTTCCAATCGGTTGTAGATAGCCACTTGCTGATGAGGTACGTAAATGTTAGGAGCCTCACCGGCCTCGGAGTTTCTCAGTTTGACAAGATGTTCTTGGCTGACATCCTGATTGGGAGGGAACATTTAGTGAGGAAGCAAGTAATGCTGCTGGCCGGAATTTTCGGAGAAACTGTGACAACGAGAGATGTCAGCAAGCTTGCCGTGACTATGCAGGTTTGGTGATCTGGACTCGAGTGATGGGAGTTCATGATGTGCATATCCTTTGTTTTTGTTTGCACTTGCCCCTATTTTCACTGCAAACTCAGATCATCATTGTTGACCTGTTTATGCTCCACGACCACAAACCCAAATGTCCATCAGGGTACTCGAGGAATCCACAGAGACAAGTCCTTTGGTACTTGGCCGACTTGGTGTCAAGTACCTTCAGTGACTTTCAAAACCATCTCCGCTATGGAAAGCATGTGCAGCATGACGACGATCAAGTCTCCAAAAGAAGCAAGGAAACAAACTCATCAACTGATCCGATGCTCTCTTCCCTCTTTTGTTTTCGCTTCATAGGACCCCTATCAAGTGCAGTGCCTCCACCTTACCTACTTTTCTGTTGTCTTCCGTTTCTGGCAGACTTCTACCATGAATGGAGAAAGCACATGTGAAAACCAAGGAAATGTACGCTGGTAGACAACACAACTGACATACACAACCCAGCTATCACCTGCAAAGTGTCGTCGTCTAAACGGGGTATCCGATATCTTTTTCTCCACTTGATCGATGCCGGAACCGAAAAGGGCGTTCCCAGTTCCCACTCTATACGGTTTTTTTGCTCGGCTCCTCGGAGTAACGGAGGCCTCTGTGTAAAACGCATTACTCGCGAACGAGCAAAAACCTACTCTGCCACTCTACTGCTCTGCCACTCTGCTATTGGACGTTGCTCCGCCGTTACTCGCCGTCACTCTGCCGCTGTCACTCCGCCGCCGCACACCTGACGGCCGACACCGACATCCTCCTCGAGCCCGGCTCAAACCCTACGAAGCCATTGGGCCCGAAGGATCTGCACTGCATAGATAAGGAAGGGAGCCGCATTTAATGCCAATGTCCCTTATGGGATAGGGTAATAGAAAGAAGAGGATCGTTCAGGTCGGTGTACAAATGTACATAGTCCTGTGCCGCTCGTGCGAATTATGATGAAGCCGACGCGAGGTCGATGGATTGTGGCAACTGCCATTTGATAAACCAGTTCCATTCTGGGATCAGCAGTGCACTGCCGAAGAGGAAGAGAGTGACGTGGGCCGCAAAACTGGAACATCTCAGCGCCGCATTTTCCCCCAAAACCTTTAGAGCTGACGGGAGAGGACGGATGGCTGTTTTGCAATGTAAATCAGGTGAAGCTGTCTGTGATAGCTGGGTGGAAATGTCTATGTGTCCGCTGAGCAACAGGATACAGACGCAACTGGTCAACACATATTCCCTTCGGGAGATAACTCAAAGTGTCTCGGCGGAGTTTTTCATCACTGTTTCCTCTTTAACGGCCAGTCTTCCGAAAATGTTGGGTAGACACCGTGAGTGCGAAGCCAGAGGGTACTAACCTCGGCTCCGTCGATGTCCGCAGCCGGATTCGGTATCAAAATTTCCGGTCACTATGACAGCCAGCACACGGGAATCTGCCCGGCTCCGCGAAGAGACGACGGTCCAGATTCCGGCGGGGGACTCGGTTTGGGGAAGCGGGCTGACAGTTATAAAGATAAGAAAGACGCTAGTTTGAGTGTAGAGAAAAGCTGAAACAAAGGGGCTTTCAGACGACTCGTTTGGAGATCTGCCGTTCATGCCCAGATCGCTAAGAAAACTTGTGGAGTTGACTCGAGAGTCTAGGCAGTTTGAGAAAAGTTGATTTGTTCTTGAGGAGGCCGTCTCGAGATGGCGGGGAAGAAGGGCTTCCGGTATCAGAAGGGTTGGGATGACGGGCTGGGCAGAGAACCGATTCAGTAAGAAAAATGGGATGAACGTGAAGGTCGTGAAATGTGATGGACGCAAAACTTCCACCAAGTGTCCCAGAACGGCCGAAAACCCGTGAAGTCGAGAAAGCTGCCTGGTCCTGAGTAAGTATAGACTGATGATTCCAAATCTGGTGATGTCGTCCGAGGTAGAGCAGGAAAGCAAGGGCTTGATAGTTACCGACAGAACGGAAAAGCAATCCGCAGGAAGCTAACTGCCACGAGACTCCCTATTAGACCGAAAGCTTATCTTTGCAAACATGTACGGATGTGATGAGTGAAGCCATGGACATTTTTGAAACAGCCCAAATGCTCAGCCACCATCCGCCGAAGAGAAGGTTGAGTTTGGGGGTCTGGGAGCCGACCATTTCGAGGATGGTGTTGAAGTTCTAGTCCCTCTCGGGAAACGTGCAGAATCAAAAATGGCGGTTTCCTGGGATGAACATGGGGTGCACGAGGGTTCCAGGGACCAGGGGTTTTTGCCCGTCTTGGGTTGCTGTGTGAAGATGCGTAGTTCAGGAGAAGCGACTATTGCCAAGAGCCCGAGATGAAGGATGGAAGGGTGATGGAATTGCATGGAGGCTCGCCGTCAACAAGCCTTTTTCTCGTATCCAGAGAAACTAAACAGCGTCCAGGGTGCCGGAGCCGTGCTCGAAGGATGGAGGACCCGGAAAGCTTGCCGTTGTTTCTGGATTGAGGCTCAAAAGGATTAACAGGATGCTAACGAGTGTGGGGAGTGCCGGATCTGAAAATCACAGTGGAGTGAAGCTCAGGCATCATGTAAGAGGCAATTGTACCTGTCGATCAGTGCTCAAGACCCGCTGAAGGGTCGCTGACTACGGATCCTTGGCCCTAAAGCTGGAGCGATCAGCAAGTTGCCCACATGGCTGTAAGTGTTAGTGCAGTGTCGCGTGTTGATATCAACCTCATCGCAGGTTTCGACTGTGAATAGCATCATGTCTCGACAACTTGGAATGACCGAGAGACAGACACGCAAGTTAATCAATCCCGTGCTGATATATGGAAGCAGTTGGTGTCTTTGCCTTTAGCCGCGTGCTAAAAATGGCAAAAGTGTCGACAGGTCGCACCGCGTGAACTGTATTGATGACAATTGATTAACGACAGCTGCTGAAGTGTGGAGCAGGCTCATCAACAGCCATTGTCCCCGGCGTCGCTTTGGCGCTGCAGGTGAGACGATGAGGCGTTGACAGAAGAATATTCTCCAAGTTGGAGAGACAGAAGAGTGATGGAACGCGGGCGACTCGCCGTCAAGAGACATGTTTCGGGAAATTGCAGTTCTTCCGTCGTGGTCACACGGCATCGGGGCCAAAGTGACTGTCGCCGTCCGATCCGGAAGCGCACAGCATGGGGAGCTCAGCAGGTCAAGGAGCACAGAACCGCTCATTAGCCTCTTAGCAAATCCGGAGACTAGAGGCTGCTTGTTGTTAGTGTCCTAGCTGAGCTGCATGTGGAATGGCTGTTCGCTCGGACGTCATCCGTGCGCTGTGCAATGTTACGCTCCAACATTGGCGGTGGGTTCAAGCTGAGTTCTTTGTTGAACAACAATTATCAAAACATTCACCTTCTCGCTCAGCTCGTCTTCATTTCCACTTCTCAAGAAAGGCCGGCGTGGAATATGACCTCATCAACGAAGGAAAGAGGCCGTTGAAATCCAGAATCGAAGCACCCGAGATGACCATGTTTGAAGCCGCCGAATAGCGTGGGCGCTTGACCTTGGCGCTTGACCATTGGCTACAGAGCAACACTTCTCATGGGCGCCATTGCTGCCAGTCAAGGGGGCAGATGGAAAGCTCTTAGTAAAACTTAGTTTCATGTTTCAGCACCACCAAGCCACGATCGGGTTCCATTCGGTCGGTAGTAATTGGACATCTCGCCCTTTGTGCAAGACGTTTTCCGGACAGGATAGAAGTTCGCCAGAGCTGGACCAGGGAGGAGATTGTTGACCGGTCCTGAAATGACGAGGTCGCTCTCAGCATGGTAGAGCCCGTTGATAGTGACATGACTATCAGAACCCAAGAAGTTCAAAGCGGCCACTATAGAAAACGCTGGCAGGGTCGGATGCTGGATTAGGGAACATGGACCGTTGCCGGTGATGAATTCGGTAAAAGAGTTTGGGTCCAAGGCGGGGTTGCTGTCACCACCAGGAAGCGAAGTCAACCGGGGATGGAGAGTGCTGCCGAGATGGGAATAGTGGCGAGAAGAACCGTTGTCTAGTCGCTTGCTTTTCGCTAGGAACATCCGAATCCTGGGGAGACAAGCATGGGGCCTCCTCCACTTTTTCTCTTCTGGACCGAAAGCAGTCCGTGAGTTGGGAATCGTCCTGATCGAGAGGCAATCGGGGAGGACATCATCGATTGGGCGTGGTGGCATTGTGGCCCCCTCCACCCTTAATTCTGCCTGTACCTGCAGTAGCGTATGCGGCGTGGCTGAGCAGCTGTTTTCGTTTCAAGATCCAATGCGTCCTCGCTTCAGGTGTACCATCTGGGAGAAAGCTCAAGCAGTTGGCTGTCGTGATGGTGTGGTGCTCGTGGTGATGGCCTACATGCTGGGACACAGATGTTAATATCAAATCTGACCAAGAAGATGTTAAAAACGGCCAAGGGTGAGATTGGGCCATGCCGGTCTCTGGCACAGAGGGGAAACAAGCCAAGAGGCACCTGAGATGAGAACTGAATGATATCAGAATTATCTACAACAGGGCGGTCTGATACTCGACCCGCGAGACACTGCAGGAAAAGTCTGTCAAAGTCACAGATGTCAAGTGCCGACCTTGTTCTGGTCGAGGTAGCCATCTTGAAGTTGTCTCTTCCTCCTGTTCTTGGAGTTTGTAAGGTAATTCCTTCTCGCCAATGGGACATTTTGGACAAAAAGAAGAAAAAACAGACATGGAAAGAGCAGCGCGCTAACAAGCGATTGGACATGTGGAGGGCGACTGCAACCGTGCAAACCCCTAGCCTAAGCCAAAATAGGACTAACCAGGGGTTGGTCCTGACAGATGGAGAACCCTGTTGGTACCCACCAGAGACAACATCGGACTGAGGAAGGGACCATCTGACCAACCAGAACAGTCCTTTTCCTTAACAAGAGACCCCACCGGACAACAATGGACGACGGAGCCGCGCGACAGCATGCAAAAAACCCTTGTAAGCCATTGCAAACCCTGGCAAACCCTCAACATGGCAACAACGTCTTCCGAACCACTCGTCGACTTCTCTTCTCTTTTTGCAACTGACCTCACAACCGCTCAACACTGAACCATTCGACTGCCGTACGTCCGCCTTGGCGCCGCAAGTCGTATCGCCCGCAGGCAAAATGTTGCCCTCTTTGTTTGGTCTTCCACAAACCATACCCTTGTGGGCAGTTTGATCTTTTTTTCTGGCAGCCACCTGTGACTGGTGGTTCTCGTAGCCCATCCCAGAGTATGAGCATGGGATATCAATATGACTTCTCGAAATGGTTACACTCTCCTTGGTAGAGAGCCCGAAAGTAACGGAAAAGTCTAGCCCCCCGTTGAACTCATTGGCCCTGGCCCCCCCTTGTTGGCGATGACCTGCCAATGCTTCCATCAACCCATTCAAGTGTTTTCGAGTTGCTATATGAGAGCAAGGCTTCCCTCTCTTGGTTGTATTCCACAAGACCTTTTCTTCCATCATCTTGTTTCTTTCCTCTCTTGCCTCTCTTGGTATCACTCTTCAGCCCTTCTCAGGAGTCAAAGCCATTCGCTTCTTTGCTCCACTCCCTCTCTTCGTTCTTGTTGTTATTGTTTGTGTTCGCCTTGACAGGTCATCACCACCATTCGTTGATTGAATCACGTACCACACTGCCTACACCAGGTTAACAACAAGAACTCCGACTCCAGCGCAAACCAGTGCGCCCATACACATAGGACAACCGTTCCTCTTTTCCGAATCACATCTCTTTTTCTCAGATTTAGAAAGTCGTCACCATGAAGTATTCTGCTTCTCTCTTGGCCTTCGCTGCCAGCGCGGCCGCCACTGTAAGTTTTTATATCCGACTATGTCTTCAACAGCCCGAAACTAACACAGACTGCCTTACAGTTCCCCTTCCACAACGCCCCGGCATTCACTTGCCCTCAGAACACCGACAACAAGTGTACCGACCAGCAAAAGACTGGCTTCGCTTTCGATGATCTCTCCACTGGCCCCTTCTCTCAGTACAAGGACTTCAACTTCAACGGCTGGACCTCGGGTGCTGGCTTTGGTGGTCGCTTTGGAAAGCGTACTAACAAGGGTATCAGCGGTGTCTGCGGCTCTGACAAGAGCAAGGCTCCTTCCTTCGGTGCCGGCGACAAGTTCTCCTTGGGCTCTATCCACGTTACGCCCGAGTTCGACTGCGATCTCGAGTTCCACTATGATATGCCCGATGGATCTACTTGCAAGCACCGTAACCAGTGCACCAAGGGCGGTACCAACGTTGTGAACAAGCAGTGCGGTGGTGCTACCAACGTCACCATCATCTACCCTCCTCAGCCCGAGAAGCCCAAGCCTAGCTGCAGTGTCATCATCAGCACCATCTCTTTCGACTGCAGCACCAAGCAGAGCACTGTCCCTCCCAAGACCAAGACCACCAAGACCAAGACTACCAAGGGTGCCTCTACCACCTCTGCCGCCGCCACCTCTAGCGTCCCCAGCGTCCCCGCTGAGACTACCAGCACTTCTGCTGCTCCCGTCGCTTCTTCCAGCGCTCCTGCTGAGAGCGTTCCTGGAAGCCAGACCAGCACCGCTCCCGCCGAGATTACCAGCGCTCCTGCTGAGAGCGTCCCAGTTGAGTCCAGCCCTGCCGAGTCCAGCGCCAGCTCTGCTCCCGTCGAGAGCGCCCCCGTCTCGAGTGCCCCCGCCGAGAGTGCTCCCGTTGAGAGCGCTCCCGCGGGGAGTGTTCCTATCCTGACCACCAGCGCTCCCATCAGCGAGGTTGTCTCTGCTCCTCCCGTCACCAGCACCATCGTCACCAGCTTCGACAGCACCTCGACCATCTTCGTCACTGAGATCCAGACCATCACCAGCTGCGCTCCTACTGTCACCAACTGCCCTGCCAACCACGTCACCACCACTGTGGTCACCATTGCCACCTCCACCACCGTCTGCCCTGTCACCGAGACTCACACTATTGTGATCTCGGCCACCTCTTCTGCTGCCCCCGTCGCCAGCTCTGAGGGTCCCAGTGAGATTGTTATCTCCACCTCCATCGGTGATATCATCTCTGCTCCCGCCGGTTCCACCTCTTCCGCCGCTGCTGTCGAGTCTTCTGCCGCTGCTTCCTCTGCCGTCGCCTCTTCTGCTGTCGCCTCTTCTGCTGTCGCCTCTTCCGCTGTCGTCTCTTCCGCTGTCGTCTCTTCCGCCGTTGAGAGCAGCACCGGTGTCGTTGTTCCCACCTCCGCCGGCAGCGTCGCTAGCTCTTCTGCTGCCGCCATCGACACCACTTCCAGCGCTGCTCCTGTCTCTACCGCCCCGGTTGAGCCCCTTCCTTGCCCTGGTGTCGTCCCTTCGTGCTTGAACACCTTCCTGTTCGAGACTGGCTGCACTGACAACTCCGATGCTGCCTGCTATTGCCCCAACGCTCTCTTCGTCAAGAACATCTACGAGTGCATCTACGCCCATGGCAAGTCTGAGTCAATCATCTCTGAGGCCATCACCTTCTTCCAGGGTATCTGCGCTCCCTATGTCAACACCAACCCCGGCATCGCTACTGGCGTTCCCACCTACGTCACCAGCACTGCTGCCCCTACCTCTGTTGCTCCCGTCTTCACCACCATCACTGTTGATATCACCACCGTTGTTCCCTGCACTGATGAGGCCGGCTCGACCATTCCCAGCTCCAGCACCACCGTCGTCGTCGACACCACCATGACCGTGCCCCAGATTCACTTCACCAGCACTACTGATGATGTTGCCATCGTCCCTGCTCCCACTGGCGTCCCTCTCGTCACTGAGACCGAGGCGGTCCCCGTCGTTTCTGCTACCGCCACCAAGACCGGTGCCGTCGGCGTCAGCACCAGCGCCGCTGCTCCCGTCAACAGCGCTCCTGCTGT
>RANY01000984.1:0-12063 GCA_009805235.1 Neurospora pannonica FGSC 7221
CCGGAGCCGAGCCTCAGGCGCCGCGTGACGGGTGGGCTGGGTGCTGTGGCCGAGGTTTAAGAAGCCTATGTTCAAGTCAAACATGTATTATCTTTTTGTTGGCTTGGGCAATTCTTATTTCAGCTGTGCCGCCCACAAAGATAGAGTGGCTGACAGAGAGGAGGAGGAGAATGACCCGTTTTATGATGCCGTGGAGTTCTGATTGCGCCCGAACTTTGAAGGGGGGAAGAGGATGAAGGGGGGGAGTAGGGTGGGGGGAGGAACCGAGGAAGTATTATTAATGTTACCTCTATGTAAATACCGTTGAGGGATTGTGTGAATCAAGAAATGCTTTGAACAGGAGCCGATACGCATGTGGTACACTCTTAAATGCCCAAGTTCAAGCCAAGCAAGCATTATCTGCGTCTGAATTCCCTCTCGCCTTTGACATTCCCTCTCGTCTTTGACATCCTCTCTCGCCACAATACCTTACAGCTTATCAGCAATACCCAAACGAGCAGTACTTGCGCAAGAGGTTTATGAAGTTAGACAAGGTATGTTTCTACACGACCATTCCCGTGCTGCCATCTTATACACACCAACCGTTGTCGCAAGTCAGCGAATACAAACTCAAGCGGTCAAGATGGTGTTATTGTTGGAATACTTGGCTAACCGGCGGGATTTGGTCTAACAGGATAACTCGGGTAACCATCGAGCGCGAAGAGTTCTTGAGACTACCGCAAATATCGACGAACTTTGTTGAGACCCAAGACCATCACTGTGTATGGCTGAACAACTGAATTCTACGGCGTGTGACCCTAGACGGGAAAGTTGTCACCGACGGAGACGACCCATACGCCTTCCTCTCCATCTTCGACATTGTCTTCCTCATCGACGACAACAATGACGGCATCGAAATCCACTTTCTTAACCACGGCCGGAGCTACACGAACAACACCTCGGCCGCTAAGGTCAACCAGATCTTCAACAGCGTTCGCCCGTCCGGACAGACGTTCACGGGACAGCGGCTTTGGGACATTTTGGGCCCGTATCACCTCCTACAAGGAGGCTATGTCAGGCAAGCCCGGGGCATCCAGTTTCATTCCCTTCATTACGGTGGAAGGCAACCAACTAGATGCCTCGAATTCATGAGAGCCCGGCGCCTCAACCTTATTTCAACGGCGTATGACCCTAAACGGGAAAGTTGTTACCGATAGAGACGACCCCTACGGCTTCCTGTCCATCTTGAACACGGTCTTCCTTATTGACGATAGCGGCTCGATAATGGGCCAGCGCTGGTCCGAAGCTAGTGACGCCATCGCTGCCATCGCTCCCGTTTGCGTTGCCTACGACAAGGACGGCATCGTCATTCACTTCCTCAACCACGACCCTGAACCCCAACTCGACTCAACTGCACTCAACTCAACTCTACTCAAATCAATTTAATTCGAGACCCCCAAGGCGAGTTACAACTCCATTCGAGGGTTCCGAGTCGAGTTTGGCAAGCTGGCCGCCTTCTTGAGTGCAAAACTTGTGGTATGAGGCCCTCTATACGAAAACCGTACCAGAACAAACGCAGTGTAGACGCTCGGGTGTAGAAGATGGAGATCTGTGACGGTGTGGATGTTGATGGGAGCAAGACTTGCAACGAGATTGGCAATGCTGCATAGAATGCCCATGGTTAAACGCGGGCAGTGAAGAGACTCAAGAGAGTGAAACACAAGCAGCAGCAGCAGGAAACAACCAGACACCACCCCAATAACCACTAGTCCACTACCACAACAACAAGATGACTGCGGACACGCGCAGCAGGGAAGCTGTTTCTTGAACAGGACTGCAACAGCATCGGGCGTGTTATTGTGCTTGATGAGGCTCACAAACACATGAGCTCGGACACTGGTTCTGCTGAGTGTCGTACCTTAACAGACCGTCTCCTTGAGACCATCCGCCTTCAACGTCATCTGGGCGCTCGTGTCATCATCTCGACCCAGGAGCCCACAATTTCCTCCCAAGAGCGAACTGCACCGCGCACACGATCAGGCCGATGATAAAGTACCCTAAAAGCAAGCGCCCCGAGCCTACCCAAACACAGCTATCCAGTATCTCACCGACGAAAACCCGGCCCAGGTACTAACTGAGACCAAGGACGCCGCCTCTGTCTCTTTCGCCGGTGTCTGCGCGCTCGTTATTAGCACCGCCGATTGCTTGGTAACCATTTCCTTATTCCTTCACGAGGCGAATGACGCGGAGAAGGACTTCAGAATCGTGCAATCGGACGTCACGGATATGGGTAATGTCTTGAATCTAGTCAAAGAAGCCCTGGGAAGGATACGAAGCCGGAACGATCGATCAATCCAGGTCCCCGAGGAAACCTTCAGGCAGGTCGATATCTATATGAAAGCAATTTGCTACTAAAGTGGGTCAAGTGGGCTTGGTACGGCTACAAGAACACTCAGAAGTGGCACGATAGCATTCTAAGCTACAAGAGGTCATTTACTTTAATCCTTCGGCTATTGTTTCTGTAAGTGCCCTTCTACTTGACCAATTCCAATCTCACTCAACCCAATACGTATAAAGAAAATTTCAAGATGATTCCGTATCATCATCATCTTGACGCAGGTTGAAAACCATCGCAATCAGGAGAGATACGGTCGAGTTCAACCGGAACGATGTAGACGTCAAGAGAGATACCATCACGATATTGACAAGGATGGAATTGCTTCATTCGCAACTCGCACTCGGGCAACTCCAGAGACTTTGGGCGGCGGCACGATAGAACAATGGTGTGACGAACCGTTAGAAGCACAAGAGTATATCGCTGGGATTAAGAACAACGGTAGTAGTAGCCGAAAGGTACTGATCGATTGTAGAAGCTATTGCTTGCTGAAGAGCCAGTATCTAAAGACGCCTGGGAAGGCCGTCTTTATATACCGGCCTGCATGGACCCGATATACCGGACCCGTGGACCCGAACCTTCGTCTCGGGTCCCCGGGGACCCGAGCCATGGACCCGGAGCTTCGGGTCCTTCCTTCGGGCCCAACCTGATTGGTCTGTTGGTTCTATCCGATCTAGCTTACATAAGTGATCCCTGATTGGATCGTAACACGATGCCCCCTCTGTGGCTTTGTCCTCAAACGCCATGATACTACCTTGGCACTTAATTGATAAGCGCCGTCCCTTATTGCGTTGCTTGGGTGCCAGCAAGCCTGTTGGTCGTAACCTTAATGCCTGCTGTCTCCCTTCTTCCTGATCTCTTGCTTCCTCGTCTTTCATAATCCTGTGTGACCCAGAACTTGGTGAGTCTCCTTTCTTTCCTTCATCCACCAATTTATCATGACCCGATCTCGCATTGCTCGTCCCAAGCGTTCCGCTCAGAAGGGAGCTGCTGCTAAGGCTCTTGCAGTCTTAGTCGAAGATTCCGGTGAACCTCTCGATATGCCGTGCAGCAATTGTTTCCGACACAATCGTACTTGCGTTGTTGACTTGTCGAAGTCCAATTCTTGTAGCGAGTGTGTGCGTCGCAAGGTCGCGTGTGACGGTCAAGACGTCGCCAGAAGTCGTGAGTACTGGGGTAATTCCTTTGTTGGTTGATAAGTTTGACTAATGAGTCGAACTGTAGTTTACAAGAGCATGAAGGAATCGAAACGTCTGGAGGCAGAGGAGGATAAACTGATGCGGGATATGTTGGAGATTCAATCGCGTTTGCTTCGGACTCGTGAGCAGAGACGTCATCTCCAGAAGAGGCAGAAGGAGATGTTTGATCGTGGAATGGCGGATTTGGCCGAGGAGATGGGGGACAGTGACCCTCTCGTTCCTGTCCCTAAGGGTGGTCCGGTTAATTCCAAGCTCGAGCCCGAAGCTTCTTTGCCTGAGGATTTCGAGGAGTGCGCGCAGGCGCAGGGGCTTGAGCTTCCGGCGATCTTATCGTCGGAGGCTGGGGTCGGTCCGGGAATCGTCGGTGAAAGCTCTCGATCTCGTTCTTCAGGTTGACGAGGTTCTCTGGTGGTTCCCAGGTGTTGCTTTCGTGGCCGTATCCTTGCCACTTGATCAGGTACTTGATTTCACCATCTATTATTTGAGAGTCTAGAATGGCTTCTGTCAGATACTCGTCCCCGTCGTTCCATGTCTCTGTGCGATTGTCGATTTTCGCGTTCTTCGATGCTGGTTCTAGCAATGAGACGTGGAAAGTGGGCCATTGTCGCATGCCCTTGGGGAGCTCGAGTCTGTAGTTGCTGGTGCTGACTTTCTCGAGCACTCTGAATGGTCCCAGCTTCTTGTAGTCGAGCTTGTCGCTGGGTCGTTTGGTTTTGATATTATGACAGAGGAGGTAAACTTTGTCCCCCCTCCTGAAGGTCGGCGCCGACGACCTCGTACGGTCGTAATATCTGTTCATTCTTTCACGAACAAAGGTCAACTCGTCTTTTAGTGTTTGATGCATTTCCGTGAGACGCTCAGCTCGAACGTGTGCGCGTGGCACGATTGCTTCGGAATCCCATCCTCTCCTAGAGCTCATTTCATAGCCGTAATTGGTAAAGAATGGCGTGACCTTCGTCGTTTCGGTCTTGGAGCTGTTGTATGACATCTGCGCGGTAGGGAGTAGCTCTGTCCAGTTGTCCTGCTCGTAGTTGACATATGCCCGTAGGTATGCTTCCAAGACTTGGTTCATGTATTCTGTTTGTTCATCCGTTCTGGCGTGGTATGCGGTGGACATCTTGTGTTTTACTCCCAACTTGTTTATAAATGCCTGCCAGTATCGTGACGAGAAGAGCTTGTCTCTGTCAGTTACCAACTCTTTTGGCCAGCCATGATTGGATGTGATGTAACGCATGAAGATGTGTCCTAATTGTTCCGCGTTGGTGTCTTCTCTGAATGGCAGAAAATAGGCGAACTTCGTGAATCTGTCGACTACAACCATGATGCTGTCGTATTCGACGCCGGTGGCTGGGTCTTGAGACATGGGTAGTTTCGTGATGAAGTCCATGGTGGCTGACTGCCAAGGTCCTTCTGACACTGGGAGTGGCTCGAGCAGCCCATATAGTTTGTGTCGGTTGGCTTTAGTCTTGTGACAGATTTCACATTCGTGCAGAACTTCTGTAATGACATCCTTCATTTTGGCGAATCCGAATGTTTCTTGCACTCTGGCGATCGTGCGTGGGATACCAGCGTGTCCTCCTTCTTCTGGAGACTCGTGGATGTCCTTCACTAGTTCCTTCTGTAGTAACAGGGGTACTCATAGCTTTCCTTTGTGTAGCCACGGCTCGATTGATGATGACAGGTGTTTTTGTACTTCCTCGTCGTCTACTTCATACTGTACCTCGGTGATTCGTTGGATCCAGTCATCTGGTTCCACCTTGGCGATGTTGTAGATTTCGAGCTCATCTTCATCAAGATCATAGATCGGTAGGGGCTTGTGTACTAGAGAGCCGTCATCCTTTACCTGGAACAGGGCTGGCGAGGTGGTGCCTTCGACCTTCGTGGTTTGAATATCCTCTCTTCTGCTCAAAGCGTTGGCTCGCGTATTCTTAGAACCTTTCCGATAATGGATGTTGAAATTGAACTGTGACAGGAACTCTGACCAACGGGTTTGTCTTTGGTTGAGTTCTTTGCTCGTGGTGAAGTATGTCAAGTTCTTATGATCAGAGTAGACCTTGACTTCGTACTTTGTGCCGCTCAACCATGGTTTCCATTCTTTGAATGCCCAGATGATAGACATGAGCTCCTTGTCGTGTATGGGGTAGTTGAGCTCAGGTCCTCGGAATGCCTTTGAGTAGAAGGCAATGGGGTGTAATCGTCCCTGGTCGTCCCTTTGGCCAAGTTGGCTACCCATTGCCCAGTCGGACGCATCGGTTTCGACCTCGAATTCCTTGTCTGGGTCAGGGAGGACAAGGATTAGGTCGTCGAGAATCATCCATTTCAGGGTGTTGAAGGCCTCATTGCATTCCTTTGTCCATACGAACGTGACGTCCTTCTTAGTTAGGTCATTGAGTGGCTTAGCGATGCCTCCAAATCCCTTGATGAAACGTCAGTAAAAGTTGACAAATCCCAAGAATCCTCGGACGCCTGACACTGTTGTTGGCGCTGGTCATTCGGCGACGTCCTTGATTTTGGTGGGATCTATGCGGATCTGCCCAGGGGAAATGCGGTATCCCAGGAAATCTACCTGAGTAACGTGAAACTCGCTTTTCTTGGGGTTGACGGATAATTCTGCTTTCTCAAGCGTTGCGAGCACCTTGTGAACGTGCTTCTGATGTTCTTCTTCTGTCTCAGAGAACATGATGATGTCATCAATGTAGGCCATTATGAACTCCCCTGCGAATTGCTTGAGCACGGCATCAATCTTGGCTTAGAATGATGCGGGTGCATTCGTGAGGCCTTGTGGCATGATGCGGTATTTATAGTGCTCCAATGGGGTTCTAAATGCTGTCTTCTATTCCTCTCCTCTTTTCATCCTGATCTGTGAAAAGGCCGAGGTGAGATCAAACTTGGAAATATCGTAGCCTTTCCAAGACGGTCTCGCATCTCTTGAATCAATGGCAAAGGATATCGATTCTTGATGGTATTGTTGTTGAGATGCTGGTAGTCAATGACGAGATGGAGCTCTCTATCTTTCTTTGGTACGAAAAGGATGGGGGAGCCATAAGGTAACTAGGACTCGCGAATGTGGCCCAGTTTGAGTCTCTCATCGACATACTCTTTGAGTGCCTTCATCTGAGCAGCGTTGAGCTGGTAGATTTTCTGATATTTTAGCTTGGCACCTTCTTTCAAGGGTATTTTGTGGTTCCAAGGTCCGTGTGCTGGCAGAATGCACTCAGACGATTCCCTGAAGATCTTGTACCCTCGGTACTGAAGCGGAATGTCTTTGAGCTTGTTTTTGTCAGCCTTGGGTGGTGGTTCAGGAGGCGGTGATTCCTCTTCGAAATTGCTGATAAACATAACCATTCTCGATGGTTCTGGTAGTGACGTAGTCTCGTGTGACGAAGGGTGCCAATCCTTTCTATCAGTGATTGAGACTTCGACTTCTGGAGCTTTAGGGAGCGCTTCTCTGCGTTTGCGATCCCTGATGCGGCTGCTGCTCCAATCTATGTCCGAGTTGAACTTCCTCAACCAAGGTCTTCTGTTGGTGGGTCCTGCACCCTGGCCAGTCACATGCTCTGTGCCGTGCCTACCATGCCCTGACGGACCGTACCACTTTCTAGCCCTCCAGACTTATCGCCAGTCTCTCCCTCTCTCTTTTTCTCTCGATAGCACACTCAATCAATCATATACACACGCTTGCTTTCGTTGTTGTTCGTGATCTCACATCTTCCCAATATAGCATCGTGTTTGCCGATGGGAGTGATGTCAAAGACAATTTCTTGAATATTGCCGTTGATCGTGACCTTCAAGGGTGTTGTCTCTCGCAACACCTGGCCCTGCTCGTAGCTTGGGCTCTTTCCCTCAAATGTGTACACTCTGTAGGGTCGTTTTTTGTAGACCCATGGGATCTTCCAGTCATTTATGACTTGGAGTGTGATAAGGTTGATCGATGATCCTGAGTCGATTATGGCCATTGCCTGTCCCAGGAATAGCTGGGTCCAGCTCATCGGGACCTCGTAAATCGAGTCCTCGTCTCGACTTACTTGGAGGACTTAGGGTGGGCCAGCTACTCGTGGTCCTCTCGCGAGGAGCTGACGCCATTTCCCTGTCTCTTGCGGCCACTACGGCGAGTACGGCGTTTCCTCTGGGATCTTGAAGAAGATCCACTAGCCGTCTCGCTGGTGCCAGAAGATGCTGCTGCTGCTGCCGTTTTCTCTTGTTGCTGAGCGCGCTGGAATTCTCTTTCCTCGCGCATGGCCTGTTTTGCATGCCATTGACGTACTGTGTCTGCCATATGAACTGCGTAGTTGATTTTGCAGCAGTTTTAGTACCTAGTATGCGAGGATTCCATGCATTCACGGGTGTACCCGTCTTTTAGGACGAGTCTTATGAGTCTGCTACCTCCTTCATGCTTGCGCAGGATGCAGGTGTCCTATATGCTAATAGAGTCCTTATGATAAACGGCTCGTACTGGCACTGGTACTCCATTCTCCCAGATGCGTTGAGGGAAGTGATCGTGCTCTATCTTGTACGATAAATGCCAAGGGCATGCGTCATACAAGCAATGAGTCCAGACGATCTTCCTATGTGAGGGATGTCCTGGGTAGACTTGGAGGTGGTCCCCTGCCTGGGGTAACCATGGATGATCATATAATGTGTGAACGTTGGCCTCGAAAGCGGACGCTCCGATTGATTGGAATGATTGTTATGGAGGGTATAGTTCAATGAAGGAGTCTTCATCGACGGGTCCAGTATAAAGTTCTGTCTAGAGCTGGCGATGATATTTCTCATCCAGATTGAACGTTTGAGTCCATTTGCTCTCGAGTGTGATCTTTCGCTTGAGTCCCTGTAAGGCGGCCTAGATGAAAGCGATGAGTTCTTTGGGTCGTTTTTGGGAGTCACGAAAGGTGTCCTTGTAGTCTCGTCAGTCGCCTTGATGAACATGGCGTCGCTGGCAGTTGTAAGCGAGTTGCTGGAGCTCCAGTTCTTTGATTTTGGAGCGCTCGATGTCTGCTAGATGGTCCAGACATTCGATTTCCTACTAGAGTTCCTCCATGTGGTCCATATGATCCGTAGTGTCTGTATCTGAGCCAGATCTCATGGTATCAGATAGGTCAGTGTGGACTGTTGGCTCCACGCATTCGACAGTGGCGAGTGGCCATTCCTCACATTCAGAGATGCTGGTGAGCAGCGCGCGCGGCATGGGCGGCACAGAATGGCTGCAAGGTAGGGCTCCCAGGGAGACGTACGAATGTGGAGGTTCGTTTTCTTTATTGATGTCATCACCCCAGATATAATCCTCGTGATCATTTTCAGGGTCAGTTAAATAGTGTCTATACCAGTCATCGATCCTGTTGAAATCATAGAGGTCGTCTGAAGGTTCGTTGACCCCGTCGAAGTCGACTACGGCGATGATGCGGGGTTCCTCATCATCAACGAGGGCGGCGAGGGCATTAGCGAAGTTATGGTCGATCTCAATATTGTCGATTTCCTTGAACTTGCCTTTGCCCTTGCTGACAGAGTTAGTAGAGTGAGTTGGAACTGGCTTCCAGCCGCCTGGCTTGCAGTTGTTGTTGCCCCCACTACGGCAGTCACGAGCGAAGTGACCAGGCTTGTCACACTTGAAGCACTTCTTGTCCTTGCCGGGACCTCTCTTGTGGTTGTCAATGGCATCCACGTCTATGGGGCCAGAGTGGGTGCCGTACGTAGTGCTACGCGTCTTGTTGTTGTAGCTGTTGCTGCTGCGTTGGTATTTGTAACCAGTGTTAGCGCAGGGGCGACTGTCGCTAGTGCCTTTCTCTTTCTTGCCTCGAAGAGGCAGTTGTAGATGACAATGGCCTCGTTCATGTACTCATCGAGGCTCTTAGACTTGCGGTCGATCTTGATGAGCTCATCCTTGATGTCACTCTTCAAGCCGCGATAGAATTGGTATTTGAGGCCTTTGTCATTCCAGTCGACACAGAAGGCGAGCTGTCTAAATTCAGATGCATAAGAGGCAGCTGACTCAGTCTGGCGGAGCTCGTTCAGCTTGGTCTCAGCCTAGCGAACTTTGTCAGCGAGACCAAAGACTTGGTTAATAGAGCTTTCGAAATACTCGAAGTCAGTGAAGGTCTTCTGGGTCTCAGAGTGCATCTCGTTCCAGAGGTTATGTAGGTAGTCTGCCTGAGTAGGTTAAAACCATTCGAAGGCCTTGCCAGTAAGGTACGATGAGGCGTACAAAACTTGCTGGACAGGGTCTATGGTGTTGGTGAAGCGGAGATTGGTGCGGACCTGGGTAAGGAAGCCCTGGAGGTCTTCCTTCTTGGTGCCATCGAACTTAGGCGAGGCGTTGAGCTTGATGGTGCTCTTCGGAGTGACGAGAGCTGGGGTAGCCTCGAGATCGTTAATCTTGGTGCGAAGCATGTTGATGATGTTGTATAGCTCAACGTCGTTGGTTTCGTTGGTGATAGCGGGGACGGGGGTAGCTCTGCGGGTTCGAGCTTCTTCTCTGGCAAGAAGCTCGGAGGCCTTGACTTCTCTGCCATCGTCATCCACAATGCCGGTCATAGCGTCAGTGCTGGGACCAGGGTTTCTGGTCGCGGTACCTGGGAGACCAGCTCCGACGGGTCCTCCAGCTTTGCCAGTGGTGGGCGGGATTCCGGACATGATGACGGTGAAGAGGTGAAGGTGAGGAAACTAATTTTGAGAAAACTTGGGTGCAGCAGCAAATCCCAGAATACTGGTATGCAAATTGATGAGCAAGCAACGTGTGACGAACCGTTATAAGCACAAGAGTATATCGCTGGGATTAAGAACAACGGTAGTAGTAACCGAAAGGTACTGATCGATTGTAGAAGCTATTGCTTGCTGAAGAGCCAGTATCTAAAGACGCCTGGGAAGGCCGTCTTTATATACCGGCCTTCATAGACCCGAACCTTCGTCTCGGGTCCTTCCTTCGGGTCCAACCTGATTGGTCTGTTGCTTCTATCTGATCTAGCTTACATAAGTGATCCCTGATTGGATCGTAACACCTGTGAAGACACCTTCTCCACCAATGTCCAAGAGGAAGAAGAGGAATCCGAGGTAGACGTAATTGAAATCTTGTCAGGCTCGTCCCCAGAGTTTGTAGGTTTAGGGTTGGGCCCCGGAAGGAGTCGAGCCTTATTGACTAACTTCTGGAACATGGTGGTGATCCTTGGTTGAGATTAAGAGTTAAGACTAGAGAAGTTGGAGGTGGGGGCTTGACCAGAAGTAAAAGGTAAGAGCAGAGAGGTTGGAGGTGGTGATCCTTGACCAGAAGTTATAGAAAAGGTAAGAGAAGAAAAGTTGAAATTAGGGAGGGGAATGTGCTCTTTAAATACCATGACTATGATATGTACAGACGCATCCTGCAAGTTCAATTTCGATTGTGGTGAGGACACCAGACCTCCGACAACAGGCACCGCTCGGAGTTATTTATCTGATGAGAACTTGCAACCCTTTCCACTCTGCAGTTTTTATGCAGTCCTCCTGCACTGGGCAACTTACATGTACTTAGTTATCTGTTTCAACCGTTACCGTAGAAACTCGAGAAACGGGCCATTATGCTATCCCGCCTTGAGCGCCGGGCGAGGCAGAACGCGGCGCTCCGCAAGCACACATATGGTAGGAGCAGACGTTTCTGTCCCGCCACCCTAGAGGTAACTTGCGTGCGTGTCAATGTACCGGCTCGGGCTTGGCCTGTACAATTCTGCCCTCTGCCCGGCGCTCAAAGAGGGCGAGATACCTAGCACACACAATCACCAATTTCTCCAGTTTCTACGGTTCCTACCCTAACAACAACTTAGCGAGTGGTCGTTCAGACTGTACTACGGTAGGGGAAGCCAAGTTTTGGTGGCGGTAAGGTGTAGTAATACAGCTGAACTTTTCCGTTCGTCTTGATTTCAGTAAAAAGGTTTCCAAGTCGTTGCATTACCTTAACTGAATGCAAGGGCATGCACTTGACCAATTAGAGGTTGAAAATATATGTGACAAGTGAATAAAACCTACCTCTAAAGTACGTACAGCGCCTCCCCAAGACCTACCACGCAGGTGTAAAAAAAAAAAAAGAAAGAAAGAAAAAGAAAGCAAAAGCGGTAAGAGATAAACGATGATGCATCTTGCAGTGCCGAGGATAATAAAGCAACGCTATAAGGGAAGCATACATGTGTCCCTACCCTGCCTCTATACGAAGAAAAAAAATGCTTCCAGGAAGAGCCGAGAGACATATGGTACACTATTAAATGCCTTGGTTCGAGCCAAAAAGGCATTGTCTGTGTCTGAGTTGGCATATTTACACCAATGTCAGGCCTCCGTTATCCGAGAAAACACATGCATTGATTGTAGACACGCCTAGACAAGTTGACCAGAGGTTTGGGGTCAACAATAGGGGTTAGGTTACGGGCCTCTCTCAAGTACCCTCCGATATCACAACAGACACTCCTCAATAACACAACAGCAGCACCACCAAATGGAGAAAGATCAAGTACTTATTGAAACATGAGTGATGGG
>RANY01000985.1:0-12149 GCA_009805235.1 Neurospora pannonica FGSC 7221
CCATGTTCGAGGTGTTTGGCACCTTCTGCCCGCTTGTGCACCGCATGCTCGACCTGGTGCCCGAGGGTGAGGTGTGCGAGTGGAAGCTGCGCATCCACAAGACGCTTCCCACCTGGGTGCACGGGTCGAGCATGCGGTGCACAAGCGGGCAGAAGGTGCCAAACACCTCGAACATGGCCTTCTTCTCGCCGCGCGTCGTGTACGTCGCGTTGGTGGCGCCGGCGAAATTCGTGTCCGGGTGCGCCGTCGACAAATTATAAATATTGTGCCCGGACACGGGGTAGGCGATGATGTGCCGGCGCTCGCCGATCCACCGGACTACCGTGTCGCAGTCCAGCAGCGCTAGCATCTCCGGGTCGTCCTTCATCTGGCCCCGGTGCAGCATGATTCTGTAGGCGGCCTGGCCCGTGTCTTCCTCCTCGGATGTGAGACCGAGCTCGGAGAGCATCTGCGTGCGCGTGATGGACTTGATGCCGTCTGAAGCGAGCAGGATGTCGGCTTCGACTTCGAAGGGCTCGTCTTGCGCGCGCGACTCGAGCAGGATCCGCGGCTTGGGCGCCCATGAAAGGACTTTGACGAGTGAGGTGCCGAAGTTGAACTTGATGGCGGACTCCTTGAGACAGCCGTTGTAGAGGCCGCCGGCGAGGGAGGAGCGGTGGCCGGTGCAGTGGGGGAAACCGTACTTCTCGCGCATGTCGGGCATGAATACGTGGGCGAGCTCTTCGTCTGTGCTTCCCTCTGTGGTTTGGAAAAGGTCGGTTAGTTTTCTATTCTATTCTCCGGGATCGAAAAAGGGACTTGAAGAAGGGTATGTTTCTGTCTGCTACTTACGCCTGATGCTCGTCTCCTTGACATCTGTGGCCTCCTTCTCGATCTCTTCCCAGCAGCCTAGACGATCCAATACCCTGACGACATTGGGAGGCATCTGGATACCGGCACCGACGAAGCCCAAGTTCGACGCTGTCTCGTAGACGTTGATGTTCTTGAACCCCTTTTTGGCGAAGGCGAGGGCAGTGCCCAACCCTCCCATTCCTGTGTGATTCCTCCACGTCAGTATACTCGGTACTCGATGAGACGGAAACAACACCCTTGGTGAGCTTACCTGCGCCGATGATGGCAATACGGAGATCGCGGAAGTCGGCCATTGTGTTGTACTGGTGGATAAAGCCTTTGTGATGAAGAGATTCAAACTGGAGGTCAAGATCCAAGCAAAATAAGAGTGAAAGTTCAGATCACAAAGATGGAGGACGAGGATAAGCTGTTTAATAGTATCCCACCTCGGCAGCTAAAACTAGTAAAGCTATCCATTTTTGACTGCTGGTTTATATATAAACCACCAAACCACGTACATGTGACCCGGGTATGGAAAGTAAGAACTATACCGAAGAGGTGGGGACCAGAATCTGGATAAGAGAACGCGGGAAAACCATACGCAGTAGTAGACAATTGGTATCGCACTTTTTCCCTCTGCCCTTCCCACCCTCCGCCGGAAGCCCCGTAACATGTCGTGGCCGGTCTCCTAGAGAGGATAGAATGGTGATCATTGGAGTTGGGTGTGGGGCGGTGCGGCGGAACTGGAAAACCTGGGGAAGGAGGTCCCCAAAGTGCGGGGGAACTGCCGGTTCGGCGGTAGAAGTCAGGGCCCCCAACGATCTTCTAGGCCGTTCTTTGCGGGAGTACCAAGGTACTTGACCCTGTACTGGGGAAATATGTTTGTCCGGGATGGCGATTCCAACAATGGGCCGTTTTGACTCGCTATCACAGAGGTCTTTTACTATCTTCAATCGGTCGTTTATACGGCTCACAGGAGAGATGGGTTTGATTGTCTGAATCTTATGCCCGAAGCATTGAGAGAATCTACACTGTCGGCGTTACTGGTTGTTAGCAATCTACAGGTGCCATCTCGGGGAAATCTTGGGGTGTCTTAGCATCTCGGCGGATAAGGCAACATTGAGGGAATGCCCTCTGCCCTGGCCACCGGCAGCAACTTTTCCTTGATAACTTCCTTATCCCAGATATGGATACGGCGGCAAGACAAATGGTGATATTTCTTTTCAGGTAAACCCGAGAATATCATGGGCTTCGAAACACCCCGTGTTGTCGGTGCCGGACGGTTGCTGGCTTCCGTTGTTTGGTCTGTGGGCTATCTGCAGGAGAAATGTTGCTCCTACGGCGAACGCGAAAAAGGCTGAGCAACTGCCATCAGCATCATTGCCCCGATTCCCCGAACAACGGGCAGATCCTACCTTTATAAACAAACAGCAACAAGTCTGCTCTGTTGAAATGCCGTATATATAGTTCCCTTGTTTCATCCACCGCAAAATATTTTGAGCTCAGATTAGGATTGTTACCGCGATGTTTGCGTTCAACTGGAAGACCAGAAAGCCCGCGCAACGCAAAAAAGGAGGCTCGTGCACCTAGCCGGGCACTCATATGAATGGTGGGGGTACCTCTACCATGCACTCGCGATACTGGTTTTGTGAAGTAAAGAGAGGCCTCCTATATCGACATCTCGCTAACCAGTCTCCATTTACCTACGCACGTGAAACACCATAGCTCCAGTTGGGAAGCTGGGAAGTCAACAACATCGCCTCGTGGCTCGAAATTCTGTCGGCTTCTTCCCATGGATGAATGCAAGGACGCGTGCTTGGCAACTGACTGCCGGCCGTGCCTCTGCCACGGTGCGACTCGGTCAGCATACCGCGGTGCGGTGGCATTATTTGCACTTTGCTGCAGTGTTGCGAGCCCTTCGTTCTTGTGCTGCGTGGATTGGATTGCATTATGCAGGCGCATTGCCAAGTCTTTGTTTCCCATTGTTGCGTCATACCCTCCGTGAACAAGAACATTGAATCTCAACAACAAAAGTGTGAGGGCACAACTTGTTTTGTCCGTTTATCGATCAATCGCGCATTACAAGTTTGAGTAGTATCCCGATGGATAGTGCCGTGTAGAGTAGAAAGAAGGGTGCTAGGGAAGGTCGGCGTGCCAAGTTCCAGCGGAAATTAGTCCAAGGCTTCCAAAGTCCACACTAGAGGACGCACAAATCTCCGCTGAGTGGTTTTCCGAGCTCGGTTGCGGTTGTACAGCCATGCACGCCTGGTCGTTCAGGGGCACTAAGACCATTTCGTGTGAAGAGCCACAACGGGCTCGTCCGTTGTTGGGGGTTCAGTTGCGCAAGGATGTTTCATAGACAGTATGAGAAACGAGCCGTTGTGGTTTTTATTAAGAACTGAACAGTCAAGCGCGCGTCTGCGGCTTTGTTGTCCTCGATACAATGGACATGTCACCAACCAACCATGTCAACCAACGGCCACTGCCCTGACAATGAGAACGAGGAAATCAGGATTCACAGGCGCGCAACGAAGAACTGGATTTCAGGGGCATGCTGCAAGTGACGCCGGGCATGGGGTTGAGCACCGATACCGCAACATGATTGGCCACAAAGGAGGGCAGCCGCAGACGTCACCAGGGTACTTTGGTGCCGGGCCCAATCAGATCAGAAGCAAGACATTAGGTTGTTGCACATGGCCCACTGGAACCCGTCCCGCTTGGCTCCATGGCGACCCCGATCTTGACCCATCTTGGTCGCTATCGTGCGTCGTCTTCAGGGACTTCTTTATGAGATGAACTGAGCAACGAAGGCCAGCCAACCGGCGAACGGCCCGCAACGAAAAAGTTTCAAGACCACGTCCGTGCTCCAGCGAAGCAAGCGCTCCCGGAGACCGTCCATCCTTTTGGCTCCTTTTGGTTCGTCATGGGGGACTGATAGCGTCACTGGATAGGGCAAGATTCTCAGCGATAACTCACCAGTTTTCGTTTCCTCGATTTCCTCCCAGAACCACACCTCACTCCTGATTTTCTTCTTGTCTGTCGATCATACTTCCCATTCTCCTGGTTCACTGCCATCTTTTCATCCCAAGTCCCTCAGATTGATCATAGGGCTACTTCCTCTAATCATCTATCCATCCACCTAATTCTGCAACCCTTCGCGGCTGGTCTACTATTCTTCCCCCTGTCCTTAACTCACAACTCACCTTTGGACAACCATCCTGCCTTCCGCCATTGTTCCCATTGTCCTCCCCGGGATATCACAAAGCAACACACAAAGATCGACGACTCCTCCTATGTACCATCCCACTGGCTGGGAAAGGGGTATATGTGCCTGGCCAAGGAATAATCATCTCGGTTTCTCCAAGGTTTTGTGTGGATAAACAACACAAAAGACAGCCGATGCCTTCGCTTCCAACATCCTCCTAGTCGCGCCGTCGCTCTAGCTTCGGGTTCGCCTGCAAACAGCGGTCTGCGACCCATTGCTTCGAACTTAACATACCTTCCTCAGCCCTTTCCCGATCGAGTATTTCTGTCTAGGTACCTCTACCAACCTAGTCATACCACCGATATCTTTCCACCACAAACCTCGACGCCCCTAGAGGCCGTCAAATTTCACCAGCCATTATGGCTTCCTCTACAGTTCTTTCGACGCTGCCAACGGCCGTGTCGACCGCGGTATCGACAGCATCCATATCGGGATCTGTATTATCAACTATATCATCCGCCTTGGCGCCAACAATAACATCGTCAGCGAGTTTAACATCTTCCTCGAGTAGCTCGACGTCATCGAGAGTGCTTACTACAACGACAAGCGGCCCCGCCAAGCAAATACCCAATGCCGACACAGCAGGCTCAGCCCAGAAATTTGGGGGCATCAGTCTTGTGGCCTTTCTTACTGCCTTGGCTACTTCGTTGGTCGTTTTTGGCGTCCAGATGGGACTGTTCTTGCTCCTACGACATAAGCTAGCCAGGATCTTGTAAGTACCACCCACCTTGCAGCTCAGACTGGTTCCTACTGACACTGTCGCGCAACAGTAAACCCAAGACCTACCTCGTTCCCGAACGCGAAAGGACAGAACCTCCACCTGCGAGTCCATGGAACCTACTATCCACCGTGCTCAGATACAACGACCGTGAAATCATCAAGAAATGCGGTCTCGATGCCTACTTCTTCCTCCGATACCTCCAGACTTTGCTGGTCTTGTTTATTCCCATCGCCCTTGTCGTCATCCCCATCTTGATACCAATCAACTACGTTGGTGGACTCGGCCAGCAGGTTATTGACACCAACAGCACGGATACGGAGGACCCTGACGTCCCCACGGGTTTGGACACCTTGGCCTGGGGCAATCTCCGTCCAGAAAACTACCGTCGACGCTGGGCCCATCTGATTTTAGCTCTTCTTGTCATCATCTGGGTCTGTGGTGTCTTCTTCGCCGAGCTCCGCGTTTACGTCAAAATCCGCCAAGACTATCTCACCAGTGCCGAACATCGATTGCGCGCATCAGCAAACACAGTCCTCGTGAGCTCGATACCCGACAAGTGGCTGACCGTGGATGCTTTGAGGGGATTGTTTGACGTCTTCCCTGGAGGCATTAGAAATGTCTGGCTGACGCGGGACTTTACCAAACTTCTCGAAAAGATTCACCGGCGTGATGCCATTCATCAGCAGCTCGAAGAGGCCGAGACAGAGCTGATCCGCGAGGCAAAGAGAAGACAGTTGAAACAACGGAGTTTGGAGGAGAAGAGGGTCCGCAAAGCTCATCAGGTCAAGGCAGAATCGAAGAAGGAACGGAAACATCGTGCAAAAGCTGAGGACGATGAGGCTAAACGACGTGCCGAGGACAACGGAGGTTTGAGTGTAGGAGACCACGAATCGGTTCCGCATGATATTGCAACAGCCGTTCACGGCGGCGAGAAGCCAGAGGATAAGGGACTGGACGATATCCAAGAGGGCGAAAGCGAAGAGTCTCCGCATCACGGCCCGCGGGGCGGGAACGGTCTCTTCAAAGTAGGCGAAAACCTAGGAAGAGGTCTCAAGAAGGGAGTCGGTTTTGTTGGAGAAGCCGGGCACAACATTCTTGTCCTTCCCAAAGCTCTTCAACAGAATGTCGAAGGGGAGTTGGAGAGTACAGGCGGCTTTGACTTCGTCAAAGACGGAGTACAACCATCGCCGACAAGCTCCACAAGCTCCGAATACGACTCCAAACTGCACCCAGGAGATGACGAAGCACAACCTAAACCGTCGTTTGCATCCGAGACTCCGTTGCACGCATCTCAAGCACGCCACGCCCATACCCTCTCTGAAGCCTCCCAAGCCTCGACGGTACAGAAGGACTCAGATCCACGCACAATGGGTAACACCACTCGCAAAGTCTCGAACTTGGACGATATGTACATCACTGAGAAGACCAGGTGGTACGAGTTCTGGAAGCCTCCGTCGGGGGGTTATGTGTCTCCGGTTCCCCAAGGGTATGAACGCGAGGATTACCCTTGGAAGGTAGAGAGGACAAAGTGGCAGAAGTTCAAGGCTGCTATCCCCTTCTACCACAGCGATGTCGAGGATGTGGAGTATCCTCCTGCGTTTACCAAAGATTACGCAACAGAAAAGGAGGAAGGCGCCGAATGGGAAAAGTGGCTCTCGGCTAAGGACCGACCTCATCATCGTTTGGCGCTTTTCGACTGGACGCCTGATTGGCTCCCGGCTTTGCCTTTTGTGAACAAGAAGGTCGATACCATCTATTGGTGCCGGGCCGAGCTGGCAAAGTTGAACCTCGAAATCGAGGAGGACCAGCAACATCCCGAGCGGTATCCTATTATGAACTCCGCTTTTATTCAGTTCAACCACCAAGTTGCGGCGCATATGGCTTGCCAATCAGTTACCTACCATATCCCCAAGCAGATGGCCCCTCGCACGGTCGAGATATCGCCCAACGACGTCATCTGGGACAACATGGCTATCAAATGGTGGCACGAATGGGCGCGAAGTGCGCTCGTCTTCGCTGTGGTAGTTGGTATGCTCATCCTGTGGGCTTTCCCCGTCGCGTGGACAGCGTCGCTGGCACAGCTCGATGCCCTGGTGGAGAAGTATAGCTGGCTCCATTGGCTTGTCGAGAACAAGACGGTTCACAACGTTATCAAGGGTGTGGCTGGTGTCTTGCCAGCGGCTGTCCTTGCGCTCCTGCTGATTTTGGTTCCGATAACACTGAACTGGCTCGCAACTTTCCAAGGCGCAAAGACTGGCTCTCAGACGTCGGAGACGGTGCAGACATACTACTTTGCGTTCCTCTTCGTACAGGTGTTCCTCGTCGTTTCCATCACTTCAAGTACGTTTCAGACGATCGCCAACATTACGCAGGATATCACTAGTACTCCTGAAGTTTTGGCGGAGAACCTTCCCAAAGCCGCCAACTACTTTTTCAGTTACATGATTCTCCAGGCACTGTCAACCAGTTCGGGAACGCTTCTTCAGATCGGCACGTTGTTCATGTGGTACGTTATGGCTCGTATCATGGACAACACGGCACGGGCGAAATGGACGCGCAATACGCAACTCCCAAGCGTCACTTGGGGATCATTCTTCCCGGTTTACACCAACTTCGCCTGCATCGCTCTGATCTACTCCGTCGTGGCGCCTCTCATTTCGATTTTCGCCATCATCACCTTTGCACTGCTATGGTGTGCGCACAGGTACAACATGCTCTACGTTACTCGGTTCCGGACCGACACCGGTGGTGTTTTGTACCCGCGGGCTATTAACCAGACATTCACTGGTCTTTATGTCATGGAGCTCTGCCTTATTGGTCTCTTCTTCCTGGCAGTGGATGAAAATGATAATGTCGCCTGCGTCCCTCAGGCCATCATCATGATCATTGCCCTTATCTTAACCATTCTGTACCAGTATCTGCTGAACCGTTCTTTTGGGCCCCTCCTTCGGTACCTCCCTATCACATTTGAAGACGAGGCCGTGATCCGCGACGAAGCTTTCCAGCGCGCTCAGGAACGTAGACTGGGCATTATCCGGGATGACGACGAAGCTACTGCGCTCAATCGGTCAGCTCCTGGTGCGAGCGATGGAAAAGATATTGAGCTTCGGAACTTGCACAAGAGAACCAAGTCAGAAGCCGATAGCCTGTCTCGACTCGGAAAGCTTAACCCAGTCAGGGGTATCGTCCACGCTGGTAGTTGGGCAGTACGAGGCGGCAGGCAGGTTCGGCAAGCGGCGTTTGGCAAGGCGGAAGAGAATCTGCGCACAGCCACCATCTATCGCAACGAACGCCGCCAGAAGGACATAGAAGCACAACGGGCGATAGGAGATGCGTTGTTCGGCGGCTATCACGACGAAATCGAGGATCTTACCCCAGAGGAGCGCGACGTACTTGTACGCAAAGCATTCCAACACTATGCGCTACGAGCCCGTCGCCCCACGGTCTGGATTCCTCGTGATGATCTCGGTGTGAGCGATGATGAGATCAAGCGGACGAAGGAGTTTAGCAAGTACATTTGGATCAGCAACGAGGGCACTGCGCTAGACAGTAAAGTGCGTGTAGTGTATGGTCGCAACCCGCCTGACTTTTCGGAGGTGGACATTATCAACCTGTAATGAAGGGTGGGGAATGAGTCGACAGCAGCTTGAGGGGCATTACTTTTTCAAAAGGAGGCAACGAGAAGCAGGACAGTGGACGAAGATTTGCATACATGTACTGGAAAGAAGAGGCTGCGGACGAGAAGGAAATACCCCTGAGCTTGTTTTTCGTTTTTCCTTACTTTGGCATTTCACGTATAATTCGTCCCAACATGGTGACGGTGCGTTCGATCCTTTTTGCATAAACCTGCATTGCATCATTGTTTAGACAATATTTTTAACCTTGTGTCGTATTATCTACGGCGTTCTTGAGGAAGCATTGGTCTAGATACAGACTTGCATCCGGGGGTACCTTGATACGGGGGCTTTGCTCTGTGATATATAGAACACATAACGAATGCCCTTCGAAGGGTATGATAATGAATAGCGTTTAATACAGCCTTGTCCTATGCGTACATTACAATATATTGCGAGATCTCTGAAGCCGACGTAGTATATTTAGATATGAACTCTTGGAAAGAAGGAGTGACTTCCATAGGTGATGGGTACGTACACCGGGCACTGTGCGAATAAGCCAGACATCCCACCAAATAAAGTGGAACGCGCTTGGCATCCCAAGTTGGTGGCAGCGGGACGCGTCTGGAATCTTATTGACCGTCACTGCAACTCACTGTCAACCTCACTTCATTTGTAGACCTGGAATAATAGCACTGCACTCACCGAGACGATTGTCTTCAATCCAACAACTCAACTGGACTTTGACGCTTGTCCCCTTATTCACCAATCATATAAACAAAAGTCTGCCAAATAAACAGAGCATTCACACTTCTTCTCCGGTAGCTATGCCTCCCAAAACCAGCGACACTCCCACAACAGGGATGAAACGACCCCGATCCCGTCTGCAGGACGAAGAGACCACCGATGAGAACAGGGCACCGACATCGACGACACCGGGAGGAGGAATGGCCAGTGCCATCAGCAAATCCAAAAGACAGCGACTGAGCAATGTGTTCGATCAACAAACCATGATGGGCGCATTTTCATCGCCAACCGCGCCTTTGGACCCGTTCGCCGCCAGCAGCCCCGTCCTCGGATTGCCTACTACACCACCAGTGGTTGCGACACCAGCCGGAGTCAGGACATCGGCACGCCGCAGCGCAGCAAAGCAGCAAGCAGCAGCAGCAAAACAACAGACTCCTAAACAGACTCCTGTCGCCACGGGCAAAAAGAGGTTCATCGTCGAACGACCACCGGCTAAGAAACTGGTGTTTGAGGAAACGTGGAGGAGCCTTGGTCCGACGAAAGCAGGCAAGGGCGGCAAGGGCGGCAATGGTGGCAAGGAGTCGGAAAATCCTTCGCCTCCTCCTGCCAAGGTGCTTAATAGTGAGGGGGAGGAGGTAGTGGAAGGGCAGGCGAAACAGCGACGGGGAGGCGGCAAGAAGTCAAGGGCTGCGGACGACATTTACGAAGTCCCTGATGATTCGGAGGATGAATTAAAGCTTAATGAGGCAGCGGGTCATCAACCGATGAAGGAGAAGCAGCCAGAAAAGAAGAAGAAGGGTGGGCAGCGGAAACAGAAGAAGGAAGCAGAGGCAGCAGCAGCGACTGATGCAAAAGACCCACCCCCGCCCAAGAAACGCGGCCGGCCTAGGAAGACCGATAGGATTGCGGCCGAGGCGGAAAATGATACGGATGCTGCTCCAGCGAAGGTCCCTCGGCGGCAACCCAGTCCCAAGAAAAAATCAGCAAACTTGGTGGAAATTAGTGATTCCGAGGGGGAACCTGACGACGCGGTTGATGACCAGCTTCTGGCGGACCTGGATTATGAAGATGGGAAGAAGAGCCATCAACGAGCCGGCGGTCAGCAACAACAAGAGCTCAGGGGGATATTGAGTCCCCGGAAAAAGAGACTGGGTGATGATGGCGATCGACTGCGCAAGACTGTGGCTTTTAGCAGGTCCGAGGAGGTGGGGGACGAAGACGACGAGGAGGGGGAGGAACAGGAAGGGAGGTCGAATGAAGTTACGTTCGAGGATCTGCCAACCAAGAAGAAGCAGGTGCCCCCTGAATCACCGACCGTGGACGACGAGGAGGACGAGGATGCGGCAGCGGAGGACGAAGAGGTGGACTCAGAGACGGATGGAAGCGACGACGACGAAGTCTGTGTAATCTGCTCAAAGCCGGATACCAGAAAAGGTAACCAGATTGTCTTCTGCGACGGCTGCGACAAGGCCGTTCACCAAAAGTGCTACGGTATCCCTCGTCTTCCCAAGGGAGACTGGTACTGTCGCGAGTGCGTGGAGCTAGGCAAAGACAAGGAGAAGAAGGCTACGCCCGTACCAGCGACGCGCAAAGAGGAAGAGACGATGGCCACGGTTGAGGCAGCACCCGAAGAGAAGGTGCCGGATATCCCGAACTTTGAGCGGCATCTACGATCTCTGCAGCGAGTCCTGGTCGAGCGCTGTACCGGTAGGCGGCGGATCAAGCTGCGCGGTCAAGAGGAGGCTTATGCGAAAACTTGCCAGTTGGTCGAGCAGACTATTGTGGCAGGTGAAGGTAACTCCATGATGGTTATTGGCGCCCGGGGAAGTGGGAAAACGACGGTAAGCAGCGGTCTCTTTGTTTGCAATTTTAATACATCGGTGAACTAGATCTAACAGTGACTTTGCCGCTATAGCTGGTCGAGTCCATCGTATCCGACATGTCCGCACATCATAAGGATGAGTTCCACGTGGTGAGGCTGAACGGCTTCATTCACACGGATGACAAGCTAGCTCTCCGAGAGATCTGGCGCCAGCTCGGCAAAGAGATGGCCGTCGAGGACGAACTCATCAACAAGACCACCAACAACCACGCCGATACCATGGCGTCCTTGCTGGCGCTTTTATCTCACCCTGCCGAGATTGGTATGGCACCACCACAGGAGGGGGTGACGTCTAGGTCTATCATCTTCTTGATTGATGAGTTCGATCTTTTTGCCACGCATGCCAGACAAACGTTGCTATACAACCTGTTTGATATTGCCCAGGCTAGAAAGGCACCCATTGCCGTGCTCGGCCTGACAACGAGGATTGATGTTGTTGAGAGTCTCGAGAAGCGAGTCAAGAGTCGGTTTAGCCATCGATATGTATATCTGTCGTTACCGAAGAGCTTGCCCGCGTATTGGGAGATTTGCAAGCAGGGTTTGGTTGTTGATGAGGAGGATATGGAGACGGAGGGGATCGATCAGGCGGTGGAGGGCCATACTGAGTTTACGGAGTGGTGGAATGGGAAGGTCGCGGTAAGTTCTATCCCCCAACAGCCCTTTACCATCCGTTTTTCTTTTCTTTATTCATGTGGACCTGTATACTAATTTACAAACCCCAGGCCCTCCACAAAACCCCCGCCTTCCAACACCACTTGGAATCTCACTTCTACAGCACCAAATCCGTCCCCGCCTTCCTAACCTCTTGCATCCTCCCCCTATCAACCCTATCCCCCTCCTCTCCGACCTTGAGGATACCTCCAACTCCAGGGGCACTCTCCTCCTCCTCCTCCCTCACCACACTCACCACAGAACCCCCCGACTCCAAGCTCCACCTCCTCGCCTCCCTCTCCGACCTCGACCTCTCCATGCTCATCGCCGCCGCCCGCCTCGACATCGTCGCCCACACCGACACAGTCAACTTCGCCATGGCCTACGACGAGTACACGTCGCTCATGAGCCGGGTGCGCGTGCAGAGCGCCAGCGCGG
>RANY01000986.1:0-12129 GCA_009805235.1 Neurospora pannonica FGSC 7221
TAGCAGCAATGTTTTAGCAGACAAACTGGCGAGTTATATCTCCTAAAAGGTTGCCGAGTCCACTGAGGAAATGTTACGATCCAATAAGGGATCACTTATGTAAGCAGCTAGATAGACCAATCAGGGCGGCGCCGGCGCCCGGCGCGGCCCTGATTGGTCTATCTAGCTGCTTACATAAGTGATCCCTTATTGGATCGTAACATTTCCTCAGTGGACTCGGCAACCTTTTAGGAGATATAACTCGCCAGTTTGTCTGCTAAAACATTGCTGCTACAATCCGCGAAAATGCTTAAGAGCTTAAGCTGATTATCGTCACCCCTAGCGGGTTCGCTGGAGGTATATAATTCTTGGCCGAAGATGGCGTTAGCAAACTCAAGTAGGCTCATAGAAAAGCTTCTTCCCAGATTCCACCAGCCCCAGAAGAGGATAAGGGTGGCTAATAGTCTGAGGAGACTAATAATAACTACGAGGATAAGCGCTAGAATACTAGCGGCGTACTAAGTTTGGACCAAGTAGCTCGTATACACAACTATTTGCCATATCTTATTCTCAGTATTAAGTCCGGCAATAACGGACATGCGAAATGCGAGCTCGCGGTAATTATTAATAATATAATCCATTGGGTCTTCGAACCACTCGTTGCATAGATCACCATTCCCGTTACCTACGTAAAACATATTTGGCAAAATATCATCTTGGTTTATTGTCCATCCTACCGCTCCTCCAAAGTAACTCGTTATACTTAAGTCCCATAGCTTTGAACCCACCCGCTAGAGGGGGGATAGAGTCGTATAGGCCGTCGACACCCCTAAATCTCTAGGGGGTATGGTGAAGTCTCTGGAGGCTGTCAGGTTAGTTTATTTCCAACAAAACATTTTTAAGCATTCAAAAGGGTAACATACAAGAGTCCGACAACAGAGTCGTCTTTCCAGCTGGTTGATTTAAAAGTTGCGATGTCTCTATCGAGATTGATATTATACGTTACCAAAGCAGGCCTGAGCTCGCATATATGCTGGACCATATCCCCAGCGCAACCGTTAGTGCCCTTTCGTTTTACTTTAATGTGGATTGTGCTGTTATCCTGCGGCGTAGATGATCCACCTGGCGGTAGTGTGATGCTCGTTGTGAAGAGAATGGCACCGTCTGATGTTTTCGGCACCGTGAAATTGAAGTTATCAACGGACAATATGACGCAATCCGTGGAGTCGAAGCCAAAACCCTATCACATCACAAGCCCATTGTTAGCTTGCATCACGTTGGACATCAAGATAGGTGCTACATGAATAGACGTATGCTGCCAAAAGCAAGAAACAGAGCCATCACAGCTTACCTGAACCTGCAAAGTACAGTTTTGGCATTTTGAACCAGCAAACCGAATGTGAGTCTTGGCCATAAAGTCTGCGAGCGTCATTGAGAAGTTCTTTGAGAAGCGGAGCACTGGAGCGCGCCCATGAACACTACCCCCGAAACCATCACCGATACCTGGTGACACCTGAAGACTGATCGTTCCCGGAATTTGGACGTCGATGTTTTGAACGTAGGAAGCTCTTTGTACCAGAGGGCCGCGGAGTAGAGCGGTAATGGTAACAAACATCGATACTGAGAGGTAGTAAGTTAGTCAATGCAGAGGTTCTTGTACCCAGTCTACGCGAAAGAGTGCGGAGAGAAGGCCAAAACAGCTCGCATGGTTTGCAAACGTACCGATGCTGACACGGATAGCTCTCTTTTGACAAAGTGCCTTGAAAGCCCCGACAATACCCGTAGACCCCTTCCAATAGTAGTGGAAATCACCAGTCTAGATTCCAGTGTCAGGACCCTAATGTACTACTTACGGTTTGGGTACTACTCACAGACATTTCGCCCCTCACAGCTCGAGTCCAGAAGAAGATCACAGTCGCTTCGGCAAAGGCAATCGCTAAAAGAGCGTTGGCAATTGTCGACGTGTAAGCCAATAGGACTCCAGGCTGTCTAAGGCCAAACCACCATCCATCTACGGGCGTGTTATTGCTCAAAGCGACGATTGCGGCGGCGATGCAAGTACCTGGGGTGGAATATTAGCTCATATAGGGGAAACGGTAAAGGCGCTGGGAAACATTAAAGGAGTGGACACTCACAAGCAATACTCAGCATCAGGGGAAGAAGGCCAAACAGAGGGAACCTTCTAACAACCCCTGGCTTCCACGCTGATACAGCCCGAATATCTGCATGCTTCTCAGCATCGGTGGATGGCTCACTTTCGACAGAGAGCCCATTTTGGTGCGTCGCAGATTGGAGTGGAACTGCTTCGGAAGACTCCATGTTTGACTCGGAGGTTGGCATATTGGATGATAGATCTGGGAAAGTTAGGGAGAGTTTGCTTGTCTTTTTGTTGACAAGTTAAGTGAGTTCTTTTCAGTGGAAACTGGGGGAGACTGGGGCTGGATCAGGCTTGATATACTTGTCAGATTGCGTGAGAAAGAAGAAGCCGAGAAGACAGGCAACTCACATCAACATCCTGCTGGAGCCTGCAGCGTATAAGTACTCACAAAGGTGTAGCTTGTGCACTCCTCATCGAGCCAATGTCGACGTGCTCAAAACACGCAAGCCCACACAAATGCCGTTGTACCAGTACAACTGTTCGTAGAGTTACACATACTCGGAGTCCGACCTCATCTAGCCAGGCAAGAACCTCAAGCTGTCAAGCTGCCAGATCTCGGTGGTTGTTTCAAGTGCTTGGCCTTCGTGGAACTCGCACGAAGGCCTGTGTTTTTCCAGCCCTCCACTTGCCAACTACCCTGCGGCTTACTGTTATCCGTCGGGTACGATGGGCGATCGTGGCTTCGCCGCAATCTTCCGCACCTTTTGGGGCCAAAATGGTGGTGATTCAGGTGTGGCAACGGGGAAAGAGGTAGCACTCTGCACTAATCACATTCAGAGACATTGCCGTGGTACGTCAGTCGTTTGCTGTAATTTCTAGCCGGCCTAGACCTCGTAAGGGACCTGAGAAGCTTACCTCGATCACATCTTCGTTGTCGTTCCGGTTTCTGGAAGAATGGAAGGCAACTAGCCTCGCGGTGGCTCTTCTAGCGCATGCTTCTAGGCGGAAGGTTGGCTGGGAACTATTGAACTAGACAGTGGAAGCTGGTCACGCGGAACTGGAAGAAAAAATGCATGGAAATCCTTGAGAAGAAGCGGAGAAGAGGGTTGCTGTGTTATCCAGAGACATTGTGTGGTACGTCAACAACTGTGCTGCAACAATGATATGCTCCAGGCGTGATCCGTCAAGACGGCTCCAGCACAATTGCCCGGGATACACGATCGCGTTGACATTCGCGGAGTAGAGCTGATTCCATGTTGACCATTGGTATCGCTGATATGCGGGTGCCGAAGTGAGAAGGTAAGGCGAACGGAAAAGAAAGTAACCGTCGTGACCAAAAGGTTGAAAAAGAGAAACCGTGGATGCCCCTCGAAGCTTTTGGATGATTACGTAGGAGACGAGGGAAACTGCACAGGGGCAATGGTGGGTGACAATTAAAACAGCTGAATGAGATACAATATTATCTCGTGCCCTCTCTCATTGGCGGTGCAGCTGTTAAAGGGATAACTGGGGTCGCTGAGCCACTCCACGACCACTGCCCTGTACTACCCACCACGAATATGCCGCACAGGCAACCTGGGACAGTATTTCTACCTGAACGACGCCAACTCTTTTTCCTTCGGTTTTTTCATCCCGTCTTTTCTTCGTTTCTTGTGATGTAATTCTTGCATTCATCTTTCCTCTATCTGTTCGAGGCTGCTAACTCATAGATACGCTTTCACGATCTTTTCTCAGCCGCTATCGCTTGATCGAAATCATGTCATTTCCTCCTCGGCTGTCCCGAGGATGGCATCGCATCTCATTCACCCCGAGCCTTCTGCCACGCTTTGGAAATACGTCGATCCACCTGTATCGATGCCCACCACTTCGGTCTCAGAAGTGTCCAAAAACCGGTAACATATCACCGGTATAGCATCAGCTGACTTCTTGCAACCCAGGATGCTTTTCTGGTAGCTGCGTAGCTATAGGGCCACATACCTGTATGCTACACTGCTGGTAGGTGGTAGGTAGCGATTGCATCGCTACAACTCTGGCTCTACCTTCACGCTCACCTCTTCCTTGTCTTCCTCCTTCGTTTCCTCCCTCATCTCCTCTTTGAACCCCTCTTCCACTTTCTCTGCCACCCTCGCCACATTCTCCTCTAAGATCTCTTTAGTCTTATGGGCGATCATAAGCGCCTCCCTTAACAGTGCCTGTCTCACTTTCTGAAAGGCGTTCCTCTTTGCCTTCTTCTTCACTTCCTCTGTTACATCCCAATGCACCTCTCCTCTCATCAGGTTCTTAATTTCCTCCCCCAATATAACCTGCACGTCGCCCCTTATATCTTCTTTGATATCTCTCTTTGGTTCCGCTCCCACTTCTCCCCTGGAGTCTTGCCTTGTTTCTTCTTCACTTTCTTCCTTTTCCTCCTTCTTGACATGTACTCCCTCCGGTGCTGGTGCTGGTACTGGTACTGGTTGCTGCTGCACTAGTCCCCTTTCCCGCGCCGGCACGGGTGCAGGTCGCTGCACTGGCTGCATGTGGTGAGCCCTCATCCGCGGTCTCCAGCCAGTCGGGTCTCCCGGCGCAGCGGCCGGATCGGGCAAGTAGCTTCCCTCACGGATGCAATCTTCGCAAGGAAATGGCTTAGGAGTCCCGGGAAAAGGAGGGGAAATCTCTAAAGGGAAGCAGTTGTTGAATGGGCAGACGTTTGGATGGAAAGTCGCCCTGGGGTAGCAGCGGTTGTGACCGCAGACGAAGGTGATGTCGCCTTGGAGCATCACGAAGCACATGATGGCGGTGGTCGGGTTCCAAGGATCTAGGGCGCTGTTTATGGTCTGTGGTGATGAGTTATTAGTTTCTCTCACACTCCTGGGATGCTAAAGTCCTCCATGGACCTACTACTGCTTACCTGTAGGTAGGTTTGAGGATATCGTAACTACTCTGCACTTTAAGGCTCTTAAGGAGGCCCAACTATTGTGTAACAAGCACTTGGGAAGGGATCATGGCTATATACACCAGAGCTAACCATCTGGCTGGGTAATGGAAGCTCCTGGACCTAGTCTGCAAGGGAACTTTTGCCTCTCTTCGAGTACAGTCCAGACACCACGTTATGATGATCCTTCCGTCTCTTCAAGCTCGGTACATTGGAGCGAAGGACGCTGGAATGACAAGAAGTCCTTAGGCAATCCTAGGTAAGTTCTTCCGTGTACTTGCGCCGATGTCCAAATCCTTCCACAGGAATCCAAGCCAGAGGACCTGCAAGTACCTCCAGAGACGACCCTAGCAATTCTAAGCACAAACACCATACCGACATCCCACAGAGAAGAACTCTTGAGAAACTTGGGAATGCAAACTTCGGGTCGGTTCGTGATTTAAAGGGACAATAGAGTGTAGTCAACACTTGCAAAGAGTCTGGGTTGCTGACATAACAACCTGAAGCTTGACTCTGTCTCACAGCGACAAAGCCACAACCATAGCACATGGCACTAATGTAAGCAACAATCCATGTCCCAGTCCCACGTTATTGAGTTCATTCAGCTCGTGGATACAGACGCCGTCGGGGAAATGAGGCTTGCATACACGTGGTGGCCAAGCACATGGTTTCTTTGTCTTGTGTCTCAGCTTCCAGATGAGCTGTCAGTTTGGAACTATTCTAGAAGCTTTCTCTTTTCGGAGTTGTGATATTTCGTGCATGGCGTGAAAGGCCTTCCTTGAAGATAACGCAGATGCCCGGTTGTTAGAGGAACCATTAATGGTTTCGAAACAATCTGCATTCTCATTGTTGACCGGAAACCCCGAAGAACTTGGAACATTGGACCTTTCTACGGCTTGAGTTCCGGCAGTCCGGCTTAGACTCGCAAAAGAAATCTTTATAAGACTTTTGTGTTGTCTTTTGTTCTGTTAATGATTTTTTTCCATAGGTGTTCCAGTTCCATTCTCTTCTCCCTTTGGCCGCGTTTCCTTCCACAGAGTCTACAGACTTTGTTCTCTTTCTGACCTTTCTCTTCCTCTTTCCTTCCTTTCTTCACCAAGCCCATTTATTACCGAAAACCGCCGGTCGGTTCTTTCCTCCGCTGTACCGCTTTACCCATCTACGGCAAGATACCTTATCATTCACATTCCACAACCGTATTCACCACGCAGACCTCCAAGAACATCATGTGCCGCAACGAGAAGCGCGGAGCCTACGAGAAGCCGCCTGGACCCAAGCCAGCTGGGCCTAGCACTGGAAAATAGACCCAAATTTTCCTTTGATCCCATCACAACAAGCGCCCTTTATGTAAGTGCTCCCTGACAATATTCTGGGTAAGAAGGGTTCCTGAGACTGACGTGGTCACAGTCCTTTACAACTTACCAACTGCATCGAGTACTCTCGTTGAGAGCTTGAGAAGAACAACTGATTTGGTTGCTGGCAACCATCTCGACAAACACGCCCCTTTCCGGTTCAATGAAAGTGGATGGGAAGATGACATTCGCGAAGAACTAGCATATAGACTTGCATTATAGACGACATAGGGTTTGGCGCTTTGCCAACAGAGACCTTAATCGAGGATCATCTTCTCCAGATTCATGCAGTCGTCAAGACCTCCTTAAACCGTGAAAAAAGCCACTGCATCGCAGCCCTAACCCTCGTCTCCTACTTCCTTGCCGCTTCACCCAGGGGTTTGCAAGCTGCAGCTACCCCCTAACCTCACATCCTCCTCACCATCTCCCACTTTCATCCCTACCTCCTTCGTTTCTTCCCCTCACCACTTTCCTCTTTACCCCCTTTAAAACTTCATCCCCTGTTCCCTCCACCCTCTCACAGTCCCCTCAAAAACCTCCCTCCTCTTCCCATCCACCTCCCTCCACCCCCTCTGCTCCTCCACCCACACCTCATCCCTCTCGCCCTTCTCCAGCTCTCCCCACGTGAAATCCGCAAACTCGTCCAGTTCCATTCCAATATCCCCCAGCCCCAGCTCCACCAGGTCCTTCTGGATCTGATGCAACTCCGTCTTGACCGCCGGCGGCAAGATCTCAATCACCTTGATATGCCTTGTATGCTCTGCTTCGGGCCCGGTCAGCTGGGCGCGTAAAGACCAGACGAGGGAGTGCGCGGCGGCTTTGGTGGCGGAGTAATTGGCGCAGCGAGGGAGGGGGATGACGGAGAGGCCGGAGGTGACGACGATGATTGAGGTTGGGTTAGGGGCGAGGGAGATGAGGTGGGGGAGGAAGAGGGTGATGAGGTGTAGCGGGGAGAGGTAGTTGGTTGTTAGCTCGACGGAGTGCGAGGCGAGGTCGATGGTGGTGGGGTTGGTGAACAAAAGGGTTTTTTGGAGGCCGGCGTTGAGGAGGATGGAGTCTAGGTTGGGGTATTTGGTGGTGATGCTGGTTGGACGTTAGTGGGAGAACGGGAGGATGGGAGGGAGGGAATGAGGGAAATGGGGGAAGAAAACGTACTGCTTAACCCAGTCGGGCAGGGCGGGGAGGTCAGAGATGTCAAAGGGCTCGGCGGCCACCTTGTCGGAACCATGCTTCTTGACGAGGTCATCGAGACGCTCCTTGCGGCGGCCAACGGCGATGACGAAGACACCACTGTTAATCATGCGCTCGGCGAGCGCGAGGCCGATGCCGGAGGTGGCGCCGGTGATAAGCACGGTCTTGTAAGGGAAGGGCATCGTGATGATGGTGCAGTGATGGTTGATGATGTGAGTTGAGCTTGAAAGAAAGATTTGGCGAAGAGGTTGGGTAAATATCGAGAATAACGGCAGTTCAAATGTGTATTAACTCCTAAGTCCGAGAATGTGGAGTCCGGTTCGGCAGTGGTCATCCGGTCCGTTTAGCCTGTGGGGGCGGGATGACCTCACGATTCTCTGACGATTACATGTGCGTGGGAATGTGGGATCAACAACATCGTTGTAAAGCCAAAATGCTGAAATTCCTGTGCTGTTGAAATTTTGAGGATGCGAGAATGATGTGGTTGGCGGGACCAGCTCATTCATGCACTGGGTAAGCTTAACGCCGAAGGGATGGAAGGCACCTTAACGTCTGTCGGCGTTACTCCAAATGCACCATCCTCTTCACCGGCTTCACCTTCTCAAACTCAACATCACTTTGCACCGTAACAAACGTTCTCCTCTCCGCCACCTCTCCTGTTCCATTCTGCTTTTGGACCCAATCCAGCACAATCATGTACACCGTATCCTTCACGAACCTCCCGTCCTGTGTGTGACCCAACCTCTCCACAACCAAACACTCATACTCCCCCGTCTTCAACGTATATGGATGCTGGGTTAGGGTTATGGTTAGGGGAAGGGGGAACTGACGTTGGTATCAATAAGGTTAAACCCATTCATCAACTGCCTGAAAGAATCAATGGGTCGATTCGACAAGGGACCATAGCAGCTTGGATCATAAGCATCTGGCGCTCCGAAGCGCTGGCATGAGATGCCAAGTTGTTTGTCCGAGAAGAAGAGGGACCGCTTGGAGAGCATGCCTTCCTGGAAGGTCCAAGCCCGAGTGTCCCATGCAGATGCGGCCATCTCATCTTCGACTACCGCGGGGATGGTAAACAGCTTGCGGCCGTCGATGGTCTCCTGGAACTGCATCTCGCGGGGACGGGTTACTCCGCAGAGACCAGCGTTGGAGTTCTCGCCGGAGAGGGCGATAAGTGTTACGGCCGCGCATTGGTAGATGAGGTCCATCATCGCGAGTTGTTGGGTCTTCTCGTCTTTCTCTTGGACCGAGAGTGTTTCCCAAGCTTTTTGGCTGATGCAGAGGGCGTCGACCTTGTCGATTTGTCAGTGTGAAATCTTGAATATTGCGTCTCACTTGATTCAGGACACTTACCCAGACTCCCAGAGATACCGCTTCCCGAGGTTCTTGGTGACAGTGATGGAGTCCTCAATAGTTTGCGGCAGAGTCTTTTTATCCAGAGCCCCGTCCTCCGGCATGACACCGCCCCAAGTATAGCTCAAAGCCACATACATATTCGCATCCGTCTGGGTAAGGAACCACCTTGCGCTCAAGAACATCGATCATTTTGGTTGTGAAGAGCTCTTCGGGCTTAGTGGAGATGCAATACTCCTTGTGGTTCTTCCAGCACACATCAAGACCATTCTTCGCAAACTCAAAGTCAACATATGGCTCAACCAAACACCCATTATACTCATGCCGGTCAGGGAACGTATCGTCAGTAGCCAGACAGATGGCCGGACCTGTCATCTCTGGGCTGCGAACCCCCGGTTCGTCATCCGAAAAGAGCAAGGGCACCCGAATGCCGTGGACAATATGGCTGAGATGGCGCAAACCCAGGAAGATAGCGCTTTGAGCCCTGGTCTTCTCGGGGAGGTACTCCCAGCCGGTATGCCGGACATACGCTCGATAAGGGGTGAGTCTCATGCCTTTGGTATCGGGACGTATACCTACCCTCAATCGGCATAATGCGGTAGATCAGCCGGCAGAAGGGGCACGATGCTGACAAGGTGAGTGACCCGAGTTCACCTAGGGCGAGCTCGTAGGGCTTGAGACGGAGGAAGTAGTTCCGGAAACCATCGTCGTCTTCGGGAAGGAGGCCAGAAGGGAGAGGCTCTGCGAGCTCCAAGACCTTGAGGGGATTGTAGTCGGCACATCGTTTGCAGAGCGAGCTGGGCTTGTCCTGAAGTTGGTAGAGAAGCCTCTCATCATCGGCAGAGAGCGGGCAAAGTTCGTTGAATTGCTCCTCTGGTCCGAAGAAGTCAGACTCTTTGGCTTCGCTTTGGGACTCCTGCAGGAAGGGACATGGCGTTGAGGTCGGCTGACGGGATATAGGAAGTGGCTTGGCCTGTCTCAGGACGATCCTTGAACATCATATGGGCTCATTGAGAAGTGGTCCGTTGAAGACTCAAATGGGGGAAGAGACAAGGACAAGTTCCATGGATATTTGGAAGTGAAGAAAGCCGGTGTTAGTGGTCTCTGCCGTTGATGCAGTTTTCAGGCGAGGTCCGCTAACATGGACGCTGTGCCAGCGGTTGGGATCCGCTGTAGTCCTGCAAATACAGGGCAGCATAGCGCGAAATGATAGGGTGACTGCACAAAACTTGGAGTTGACGGGTGACCGCTCTGGAATTGATGGATATCGGTCTCCCGCCGCAATCGCAAATCCGTGACGCGACGCAAAAGAACCTCGAAAGAACAAGTTTGGATGAAGTCGAAGTTCGGACGGGCAACTCCACCGTCGGTCTTGTCCCGCTGTTAGTTGCCGGACTTACTGGAATCGAGACCGGCACGGCTCAAAGCGGGTCGCTCCCTCCCGCATTCTGAGCCGGCGTTTGATGGCGTCATTGAGTCCGATCTTACCCCTCCTAAATATCAATCATTAACAGCATCAACACCCTCAATTGCTTGTGTTTCTGCACACTCCGAGACATTTTCTGCTCCTCACTGTCATTCTTTCACTGGTGAGTCGATTTGCGCATTTGTCAGCTCGGTGACAAGCGGGGTTAAACCACTAACTCCTCCACGCTCCTGCTCCTCCCCCACACAGCCCCTCACGCGGGGTGTTTCCATGTCAACAAACACCATATAAACATCACCACCCGCCCTCCCCCAAGAACCATTGCATTCCAAGCCAAGCATCTAACCACCCCAAACCGAACCAGATACCCCCCAAACCAACCGCCAATATGCCTCTCATCGCCCAAAACCCCAAACCGCGCGTGATCCTAGGTCTCATGACCTTCGGCACCGACACCGAGACGGGGGCGCGTGTCACCACCGTCCCCGAGTTCGGCAAGGTTCTCGACCTCTTCCAGTCGCGGGGGTACAACGAAGTCGACACCGCGCGGATGTACATCGGGGGCAAGCAGGAAGCCTTCACTCGCGAGGTCGGGTGGAAGGACCGCGGTTTGACGCTGGCGACGAAAGTCATCTACCCCAGCAATGGAGGAGATAACACCCGGGAGAAGGTGCTCGAGAGCGCCGAGATTAGTTTGAAGGAGCTGGGGACGGAGTGTGTTGATATTTTGTATTTGCATGCTGCTGTGAGTTATTCCTTCTTTCTTTCTTTCCCCGTCTACGGTTTGGGTATGGATGTGGATGTGGTGCTAAGAAAAACGAAAAAAAAAAACAGGACCGCAAAACCCCCTTCGCCGAAACSCTCTCCGCCATCAACGACCTCCACAAAGCCGGCAAGTTCGTCCGCTTCGGCATCTCCAACTTCACCTCGTTCGAAGTCGCCGAGATCGTCATGACATGCAAGTACAACAACTGGGTTCTGCCCACCATCTACCAAGGCATGTACAACGCCATCACCCGTTCCCTGGAAACCGAGCTCGTCCTCGCCTGCCGCCGCTACGGCCTCGACATCGTCGTCTACAACCCCCTCGCCGGCGGCCTTTTCAGCGGCAAAATCAAGTCCCACGACATCGTCCCCGAGTCCGGCCGGTTCTCGGACGTGAACAAGATGGGCGCCATGTACCGTGGCAGGTACTTCAAGGAGTCGACGTTCCGCGCGTTGCAGGTGGTCGAGCAGGCGGTGGAGAAGGCTGGACTCACAATGATTGAGACGGCGTTGAGGTGGGTGGTGCATCATAGCGCCCTGAAGATCACGGATGGGAATGATGGGGTTATTATTGGTATCAGCAGCATCGATCAGTTGGATAGCAACTTGACGGATCTGGAAAAGGGACCACTCCCTGAGGAGGTGGTGCAGGCCCTGGATGAGGCGTGGAGGATTGCCAAGGTTGATACGGTTAATTATTGGCATGGAAAGGTGGAGTATGGGTATGATGTGAGGGAGGCGCTATTCGGGAAGAACGCGAAATAGGATAAGGAAGGGGGGGTGGAAGCTGTAGTGCGTTAATGATGTTATGAACTGGCTGAGCCAATCTTTTTGGTCAAGGTGTTGTATTCATCGTCGTTGACTTCGATATGAATACTTGTGACAACCTGAACATAAGAACAAGTCTGGAAGAACTTGACTTTACTGGGTCGGTATGGCCATCATCAAAGACGAGTCCGTCCTATCATCCCATGTTAGTGTACTCCCGCTTAACCCGCCCCGCCCCGCCCCGAACATCCGGCCCCCGCCCGCCCGTACCGTGTCCGTGCGC